>JASDQU010308051.1:8551-21040 GCA_032191745.1 Picea mariana | reverse complement strand
AATGGACCTTGAGGAAAAGGTCAATGAATGTGAATAACATTTTGAATTTATTGTAGGACTGTTGAGAGGGGGTGTGCAGAAAAGAGACCACGATGGCGGTAGAAGGCACCTGAAAAGGTGGCGTTAACTTCCACCGAGAATTAATACCGTATTTGGACTCCACTGGCCCGGAGAACCAAAAGCGGCTCACTGGCCCGAAATTTAATGTCTTGCAGGCTGGTAGGCGGATGGCTTAATGAGGGATGGGATGGTGAACCGCCCATCCATAGAGCCACCAGGCCTGATCAGTGCGAGGGTAATCGTGCCACACGTAACCTCACAAGAGGATAAGGCGTATGGTAGAAGCGATTGAGGGGCAGACGCAAGGGGAGAACTCTAGCATTACGCAAAGTGAGTGATAGCAGAGAGGAAGGATTGCAACCTTCACTCCTGGTCACTGGCAGATAGAGAGACGCAGTCTCACAACATCGTGGTCTTAGCTCGGGGGTGGCTAGTGGTAAATTCGCTGGGAGTTGTTATGCCTACGGTTGGGTGGAAACGAGCACCCCTCTCAGCAGTTGCACTCACTTCTGGTGTCATTTCTGATAAGTGTTTTACATATTGCATCTTGAAATTCATATACTGACTTATATGCTCATAGAACTGTGAAACTGTGAACGATTACAGTATAAGAATGTTTGTGCAGTGTTTTGATAAGAAATAATAGATATATGCTTATAACAAAAAGACCGTGCATGGCTTATGTTGATAAATGAATTTAATTATGCATGAATTGAACCAAGTCAGGCTTCCAGCCCGTCCTCGGGAATTTGTTTCCCCTTGTCTGTCTCCCGGGATGCCCTGGAATAGATCTCTTCACAGAGATTTTCCTCCTTGGAAAGGTTTACCAAGAGCTTGAAAAAAAGTACTTGNACCCTCTTAAAATCTCGAAGTAGCAGCGTAGGGATAAGTATTGATCGACAAACGAGATTTCGTCGAAAAACCCATGGTCATTCACGACCGTTAGATTGACGAAAGAAACAAGGACATTACATACCTTTCCCCTTTTTCTCTATCTTTGTGAATAGCGAGGAAATTGGGATCATAGACCCCCACGGTCCATGAGAACATCTGGACCGTTGATTTTTCTACACCCATGAAGTAGTGGAAGAGTGCACAAGGTGGGACAGATCTGAACCTTTAGATCTTAGCTAGAAAAACCAAACAGTCGTTGGATCTGTTAAGAGATGCATGAGGGTTAAGCCCTCGTGAATAGGAGGTTGAAGGTCCCGATGAGAGGTGTGGCCATCGGGATATCGATACTCGTGAAGTCGGGAGTCACGATGACATGAGGTCGGGGATTTTCATAGTGAAAACCCCGAAACCAATCTGAGCTGTCCAACATAGGAGGACACACGGGCAAGATCGGCTGCCCGTCAACATTTTAGGGATCGAAGGGACAAGTTGTCGGAGTATTTCGGCAGTGGAAACTCCGAAATCACGAGAAGCGATCAGGACCGTCCATCTTAGGAGGACGCGTGGCGGCAATCAGAGCATGTGGGAAAAGTCCCGAAAGGAAAGTCATCCATCGGGGAATCGGGAATCCCATGGACAAGAAGCCCATACACTTCGGAATTTCGAAGTCCGGAATCCCGACAAAGTGAAAGGCATCCATTGTAGGGCCAAATGTCGTTATATCGGCATATCGGGATTCGACGGATCACGAATCCTGAGGACGAGTACATTTCGGCAGTGGAAAGCCCGAAAAACCGACAGGAGATAAGGCTGCGGTCTTGTGAGATAGTGGTCACGTGGGCCAGGAGTTTAGCCAGGAGGGTTAACACATAAGGGACCATATCAGTGAATTGGCTCATCGGGAATCGCGGAATCGGGACTCCTATTGACAAGAGTTCGGGATTTCCCATGGTGGAAACCCCGGAGTAGATATGAGTCGTCCGACTGATGGAGGCCACGTGTCGAGAGATTAACTGCATCGGGAAACCGGGAATCGAGGATTCGGGAGTCCCGTGATCGAGAGTCTGGATTCTCGTGATGATAAATCCCAATGAACAAACAGGATCCCTTCGGAGGATCCCAGGGTCTGTAATGACCATTTGATTTAAGAAAGAGACGCAGGCATTAATGCCACGCCCCCTTCTTTTTCCCTTGCAAGAGATGAAGGAATTGGGACCATAGACCCCATGGTCCATTTAAGTGCCTAGACCATCCATCTATAGAGCACACGTGGCCGCTAGTAAGCGCTTCAACGTTTCGACACCCGGAAAACAAAAGGGCAAAGAACCCTTGTCTTCGTGAGTCGCGAAATTCCGATCACCGAAGCCTCGAAATGGAGTGAGGTGTGATTAACATTGAAAAAGTCAGGATTTGATCGTGACTGTTGATCATCCCAAGAAGACCACGACCGTCGATCTTGGTTGAGGGTCGCTGCCGTCCATCAAAGGGACATGTGGCTGTCGGTCGACGTTTTGGCGTTTCAGCATCCGGGGAACCAGAAGGCAAGAAAACCTTGCCTTCGTGAGTCACGAAATCCAGATACCCGAAGTCCCGTGGACCGTTGGATCCACGCTCCTAAGAGCCGTCGATCTCTTACACGACTTTCCATATCGGAAGTCAGAGATTTGAATGACAAAGAGTTTTGGAGTCGTTGCACTTCGAACTCCCGAGTACCGAAACCCCGAGAGGATCCATGCCGTTGGGATCAGGGGAGTCTTACGGCCATCGATTCCCCCTTTGGAGGGAAACTTTGGAGACCTCGGAAGTTTTCGGGGATTCTGATTGTTAAGAAATCAATGAAAAAGTTTGATTTGCGTAGTGGGTATGTGACAATGACCATCACCATATTTCCTTTCATGTGAATGGATGTTCATATGCAAAATCACAAAATAGAATTAGTTGGTGGAATCAATGGGTGATATAGATCCCACATAAGGGTTGGGTAAATCTTAAGCAAATGCAAACCCTTCATGTTCACCAATCCCCATGTACTTCAATTTAACATGGAGTTGAGTTTCCAAAAGTAGTGACAATCCAATTTTTATTTGTTGGCATATTTAGAAAGTGGAAGGTCAAATAAGCAACATATTTACATTGCAATCAAATAACCACTATGTTAATCAAACACACCACTCCCTTATAGTTAACCCCATCAACATATAGATCATGGTATATTGGAGTTTATACGTTGTTATGAGCCACATCTCTCAACCAATGCGGGATTAATTTTTTGTATAAATAAGTATTTATGTTGTAAAAACAATTCCAAGATACATCGATTTTAGCATATCCGACTTAGTAATGGACAATTTTTTAGGAAGGCATGTGAAAAGATACTTAGTATTCCATGCGAAAGAAAAAAAACTTGGGCACAAAGGGATGGGGGAAGGCCAAGGACAAGCATATTCACACTGCAACCAATCAACAATTATGTTAGTAGGAGACACCACTCCCTTGTGGCTGCTCCCATTGGTAAAAAGATCATGGTATATTGGAGCTTATATGTAGTTATGGGCCACACCCCTCAACCAATGTGAGGTTATTTTTTTGTAAGGAGAGGTATTTATATCATAAAAACAATTCCAATACTCAACAATTCTATGCGTAACCGACTTAGTTAAGGACAATTTTTTTAGGAAAACATGTGAAATGCATGTTGTAAAGTACTATTAGCGAGCGATTGTTTTTAATTTCTTTTTGCATAGGAGGAGCAGGGAAGATCAAGTAACAAGCATATTCACATCACAATCAATCAACTAATATATTAATAGGAGGCACCACTCCCTCGCCGTTTACCCATTGAGATAAACACCATGATATATTAAAACTTATATGTTGTTTTGGTTCACCTCTTTTAATCAATATATAATTATTTTTTTATCATAAATAACATTTTTTTATATAAGCTATCCTTGTTCTTTATATTTCCATTAAAGTAGAATACACAAATCTTGATGTTGGTCTGCCACTTGGGAAACGAGACCAACGAAAATGCATCAGTTTGTCTATCAATTTGTGATTATTCAATCTCTTAAAGCTATAGAACTAAGAAAAATAAAGTATATGGTTGTCACTATAACAAAAAATTAGTTGTTGTCTATCATCTATATAATAGTAATGAGGTGGGGACTGAGCACCCAAGCCTCTTATATTGAACGTCAAATTAAGTAACCTATAAACCATTGAAATTAAACAAAAAAGCAGTTCTCATCAGTCGACACCCTAGGTTGAGGAAGGTCCAAACCGACCAATTTGCTCACTATTAGGTTCAACTTGTAGTCAATCAACTTGATTTGCTTCTGGACATCATCAATCTTTAGCAGAATCTCTTGGTATCCTTCATGTCTTTCAACCAAGGCATGCCCCATTAACATTTTCATATGATAGTAGATATCAATTGTCTTCAGTGTGAATTTCGAGCTATGACTGTGCATGGATCCAGAATCCATGAACTCATTGTCTACAACACCTTTTCATCAGTGATAAAATGGCGGAGGAGTCTAACGTCTTCTTCTGCTAAAAACGAATTGATTCTACTTCTTCTTCTTCTTCTCATGGACATGCACTTTCTGCTTTTGGTTTCTCCTTCAATACAACTTCTACTTCTTCTTCTGATGAGTGGTTTATTGATTCTGGAGCATCTTATCATATGGCTAAGGACAAAAAATCCTAAGCATGTTCTTGCAACTGGAATTGCTGATGATATTACCAGGTTGTACAAGTTTGACAACTTTGGGTCATCATTTTTTTCATTCGTTTTTGTTGCTTAACAATGAAGAAACACAACATCATTATTGATTCTACTTCTTCTTCTTCTTCTTCTCATGGACATGCACTCTCTGCTTCTGGTTTCTCCTTCAATACAACTTCTACTTCTTATTCTGATGAGTGGTTTATTGATTCTGGAACATCTTATCATATGGCTAAGGATAAAGACATATTTTTTGCTCTAAATGAATGTAACACCAAATATTTGTTGGTGATGATAGATCTCTTAATGTTGTAGGAGCTGAAACAGTTCAAGTAGATAATGGTCATTTCAATGATGTATTATGTGTTCCAAGTCTTTCTTGTAACCTTCTATTAGTATATTAAATCCCTCATTTGGATGAAGGTAAAACCGTAGAGTTTTCACCTACCAAGTTGTAATCATGGATCTAAAAAATCCCAAGCATGTTCTTGCAACTGGAATTTCTGATGATATTACCAGGTTGTACAAGTTTGACAACTTTGAGTCATCATCTTTTTCATTCATTTTTGTTGCTGACCTAAACAAACTTTGACATGAGCGGTTTGGTCATTTAAACTATTGCTCATTGCAACAACTATGTAATCAACAGATGGTGACTAGTCTTCCTCCTGTTTCAAGCAGAGATGGTGTTTGTGTCAGTTGTGTTTGTGGTAAACATCATCGAGACAAATTTGAAAAACGTGCCTCTTGGCATGCCTCAGGCCCTTTGCAGCTTGTTCACGATGATTTGTGTGGTCCACTTTCTTCTCCTTTTTCTGGGTGCAAGTATTTCTTAACTTTCATGGATGACTTTTCCAGACGTACTTGAGTTTACTTCTTAAAACTTAAGAGCAAAGTTTTTGGCCTCCAAGGCCTTTGTAGAAAAACGACCTGGATATCAAATTCAAAAGTTAAGAACATATAATGGAGGTGAATATGTGAACAATAATTTTACAAGTTACTGCACTACACAGGGCATCCAAATGCAACACACTGTTCCATATAGACCACAATAAAATGGTGTTGTTGAGAGAAAGAATCACACATTAAAAGAAATGGCTAATTGTATGATCCAATCTAAAGGATTAAGTCTAAAGTATTGGGCGGAAGCAATCAACTGTGCAAATTACATAGTAAATCACACTTCCACAAAGACTCTTAAAAATATAGCACCGAAAGAAGTTTGGACTAAAATTAAACCAAATGTAAGTCAGTTCCGTGTATTTAGCAGTATAGCATGGGCTCACATTCCTGATGAGAAAATGAAAGCATTGCAACCTAAAAGTGAGAAGTGTATATTAGTTTTTTATTCTGAAGATGTCAAATGTTATAAATTTCTTCAACCACATTGTAATGAAATTATTATTAGAAGAGATGTTAATGATGAAAATCTCTTGGCTTGTGAGCCTAATTCAACGATTGTGTCTTCTTCAGCATGCAAGCCATCTTCGACGTTTGTGCTTTCATCTGTTCCTATTCTGGTTTCTTCTTCAGATGATGACAGTGAGGATGAAAATCCACCTTCGCCTGCTCACCTTCCTCCATATGAGTCCTTTGAACTTGAACCAACACCAATTCCACCGCTTCCTAGATAGGTTCGTTCAACACGAGAAGCAGTTGGTGGTCTTGTCGGTGATCCTTCATATCAGCGTCAAACACGTTCACAATTCCAGCAAGTCTCTTCTCTTGTGGCTCAAGTTTCAGAGACTCATGATCCAAAGACATTTGCAGAAGCTTTAGGTCATCCAGATTGGGATACAACAATGAATTAAGAGTATCGTTCTTTAATGACGAACTATACTTGGGATCTTGTACCTCTTCCCAAAGGAAGAGAACTTGTTAGATGTAAATAGGTCTACAAAACTAAGTATGCATCAAATGGAAGTGTTGAAAGACACAAGGCTCGGTTAGTTGCCAAAGGATTTTCCCAAGTTGAAGGAATTGACTATAATGAAACCTTTTCCCTTGTAGCCAAAATGAATTCCATCCACCTTTTTCTTCCCCTTGCTGCCTCACATAAATGGGAGGTCCATCATATGGATGTTAAATCCTCCTTCTTGCACAAAGATTTGCAAGAAAAAATCTACATGGAACAACCTCCTGGCTATGTGCAGAATGACTCTAGCCTTGTTTGTCACCTTAAGAAATCTATTTATGGTCTTAAGCCAACTCCCCGAGCTTGGTATGCCAAAATGGACAACTTTCTTATTGACACTAGATTCTCTAGATGCCATTTTGATCCCAATGTCTATACCAAGAAAGTAGGAAGTCATCTCATAATCCTTGTCCTTTATGTTGATGACCTTATCCTTAGTGGTAGTGACTCAAAAATTTTAAACCATGTGAAAACCAGCCTTAAGAAGAACTTTGAAATGATAGACTTATGCTTTTGGCACTATTTCCTTGGCCTCAAAGTTTTGTAAACCAATGAAAGAGTTTTTCTTTCCCAGTCTGAGTATGCTTGTGACCTTCTTCGTCGCTTTCACATGGATGATTGTAAACCAACCCCTTCTCCCTTTCAGTTTGGAGTCAAACTTATTGCCACCTATACTTCTCCCGAAGTTGATGCCACTCTGTACTATTAGTTAGTTGGTGTTAGGTAGCTAGAGAGGTAGTAGTGGGGGGCCTAAAGGGCTCATAGTGATAATAGTGGATACCATTCAATGTAAGGTGGACTAGGTCCACTATATTATTAAAAAAGGCCCACTATGGTAGTTAGATATAATAAATGGGTAGTTAGATATAATAAATGTAAGATGACTTCTTAGAAGGTTCTACTTCTAGAATATTCATCCTCTAGAATGTTCTTAGGTGATGATAACACTATATAAAGGGGTTCAAACAATCTAATGGGACATGAAGAGAAGTATTGTATTGTGAGTTGTAGCTCCATAGAAGGATGCCCCTTGAAGAGGCATGTGAACATGAGAGGATCCCTTCCATAATAGGATCCATTGTATGGTGTTGCCCTACCTCAATGGTTTTCTTATAATAAAGTGTGGTTTCTTCTATTTTGCTATGTGGATCTATTTTGTATTCAATATTTGTGGTGATTATATTTTTAGATCTATTCAAGAACTTAACAAGTGGTCTCAGAGCACTTTCCTTGGCCAAAGAAGGGAATACATTTTTTCTCTTTTTGCAGAAATTTTCTAGGGAAAACAAGAGGGCGACGCACTTTAGGTTCATATATGAAGCTTTACAAGCTGATTTTGGCAAAAAAAAAAAATGGGTATTTGAATTCCTCTCGGAAAAATACCCTATTTAAAAAAAAAAATTAGTCAAAATGGAGTCCGGGAAGTGAAGTAACGAGCATTTTAAATTCAATAGCTTTTCAGGGTTTTTCCGGAAAAAGCTGCGATTTTCCGCCGTAACTTATTGTTCTATTTTTTGGGTTTTTTCATGAAGTTTGCGGGACCAAAGAGTTCATAGGGTGATCAGATGACTATTTCCTCTCAAACCCTCAAAGAAATTCTACAAATTACTGAAGCATTCAAATCCCAATTGTATGACACATTGGATGACTTTGTAGATGGCCTCACAAACGACCTCAATGATAGTTTTCGTAGTATTTAAGATTCATTAGATAGCATGCAGGAGAGATTTCTTATGACAGACATCATGGATGAATATAATCAAGAAATATATGTTTGATACGATTTGAAGGCCTATTGCGATGATTGGTATATGGATAGTTGTCATTTATGGGATGACAAGCACTTTCATATTTTATTTGATGACTCTAATCCACCTTCTGTAGAGAGCATCGATGTGACAAATCAGGAGCCAATGATTATTACCAGTGTCCATTCTGCATATTCTACAATGGTATTATTCCTTCCAGATTTTTCTACAACCCTTTTCTACTATGTGGATGGATCTTCTTATTTGGATCCACATGACAGGTGTCTTTGGAGCATCATTTTAAGTTGGTTATTGGGTTCCAAAATCTTCCACGGGGAGTTCACATGAACACTTGGACATGAGACCCGAGCTTACAATGGCGGTTGGACTACTTCAACATGGTGGCTTTCCTGTCTACATGGGACCTTGGTTCTCCAGTCTTCTTCAACATTATGGTCCACAATTATCCATGGGACCCTGGTATATGGTTGTACATCAAGCGTTGAGGACAACGCTTTCACAAAGGGGATGAAAAGTTAGGTAGATAGAGAGGCAGTAGTGGGGGGCCCAAAGGGCCCATAGTGATAACAGTGGAGACCATTCAATGTAAGGTGGACCAGGTCCACTTTATTATTAAATAAGGCCCGCTATGGTAGTTAGATATAATAAATGGGTAGTTAGATATAATAAATGTACGATGACTTCTTAGAAGGTTCTACTTCTAGAATATTCCTCCTCTAGAATGTTTTTAGGTAATGGCAACACTATATAAAGGGGTTCAAGCAATGTAATGAGACATGAAGAGAAGTATTGCATTGTGAGCTGTAGTTCCATAGGAGGATTCCCCCTTGAAGAGACAAGTGAACAGGAGAGGATCCCTTCCATAATATGATCCATTGTATGGTGTTTCCCTACCTCAAAGGTTTTCTTATAATAAAGTGTGGTTTCTTCTATCTTGCTATGTGGATCTATTTTGTATTCAATATTTGTGGTGATTATATTTGTAGATCTATTCAGGTTCTTAACAGTTGGTAGCCTCTTATAATTGACTCATACCCGTCCTGATCTTTCCTTTGTTGTTGGTCTTGTTTCCCGGTATATGCAAACACCCCATGAAAGCCATTGGAAAGCAGCTAAAATGAAACTTCGCTATGTCCGTGGTACATTTCAGTTTGAGATACATTACAGTTCAGGGGGGACTCCTTTATTGGTTGGTTTCACTGATTCAGATTGGGCCGACAACCCTGATGATTGTAAGTCTATTGCATATTATGTTTTTAACCTTGGTTCAGGACCTGCCACTTGGACCTGTAAGAAACAAGAGGCTATTGCACTTTCTTCAGCAGAAGCAGAATCAGAGTACCGAGCAACGATAAATGCAAGTTAGGAAGCCTTGTGACTTCGACAGATCCTTTAAGAGTTTGGATTCCAACAACAACATCCAACCAACCTTTGGTGCGACAATCAGAGTGGCATTAAGCTCGCTAAAGACCCAGTTCAACATCAGCGCAACAAGCACATCGAGCTACACATGCACTTCATCAGAAATCTCATTCATGATCAAGTTCTTGAAGTGCTATTTTGCCCTAAAGAAGATCAAGTTGCAGACATTTTCACAAAGTTTCTTACAGAAGCGAAGTTTTCCAAACTTCGATCTATGTTAGGAGTTCATAAAGTTGTCATTAAGGGGGGGCAAACTCAAATGCCTCCTTCCTTCTACTATTGTGTCATTATTGTAAATCCTTTAATCCTATCCCAAGTTGTTCTTAAGGGGGGGATGTTAAGATATTTAGACACTAAGGAGTTAGTTAAGATCTACTTGGTCGAATGTGTCGTTAGGTACAAATGTGTTTCTTTAGTATGCATTTGTAGTTAGGAAATCCAAACGGTCATGATATGTTCCCGGCATAGAGTAATTTGACCGTTCATATTCTCCTCGATCTTAACGACCATTGATCCGTGGCTTAACACCCGATTGATCCATGATCTCTATTTAAAGAGCATGGAGGGTCATTTGCCGATGATCGATTGTGAGAAACTCTCTTGTAAAATCTCTCTGTAATCTTTTTTCTTTTGCATTAATAAACTGTTCCAAGTGGCAGCGTTGGCTGGGGCCGTGGATGTTTCCTCGTAGGGATTTTACCACGTCAAAACATCTGTGTGTTGATCTTTGATCCAGTTGTGTGAGTGGTTACTGAGGGTGTTCGTCCTCTGTTGGAATACATGTGTTGTTGAACTTTCCCTAGAATATACATTGTCTAACTATTCTACGAAAAGTTCAACATTAAATATGGAGATGAGAATGAGCGAGATAGTTTTTTTTTCACCCCTTGGTACTTCTCCTCATTTTGAGGATTATACCCAGGGTAAACCCTTGAATTTTTTAGGGCTTGAAGTCGTTACAACAATATACTCGTTATGAGCTCAACATATCATTTCAACAGAATTAACCCTGAATGAGAAGGATAACACTCCATCCACAACCAATCAAACTAAACCCAATTAACAACTTATTTACAAAATTAATTACTATAATTTAATATATCATTAATCAATAATTCTAAGCCATAAACCCAAATTCAAACTCTAAAGAATATAAAACCTTTAAAAATTTCACCTCTGAAAATTGATTTGCACCGCTTTAAATATATAAAAAACCTTCATATGTAAGTTCTAGAAAAATTCATCTAAACGAAAGGGGAAAGAATACCCACAAAGGGCGCGAGGGGCGAGGGGCTTTCATTAAAAAAAACCTTCTAAGTCACAACTTTTGCAAAACGCTTAAATGATCCAGTTATTTTCAACTTGTGCATTGCGCCAACTTCTCATATAAACAACGTCTACACTTTGCATTCATCACATCAATCACATCTTCTTTTAAAATCCCGCCTCTGTGAAACTCTGCGAATCTCTGGCCAGTTTGCATGTCCCTATTACTCTTTATAACGTATGTCGGAGGAATAAAAACGCTTTCTTGAACTACAAGTCTACACACTTTGCCATTGCCCATTGTCCGCGGCTGCATTATAGCCAGCTCTCAAACAATTCCTAATAATTTCTTGCTTGAATTCGATTGTTGGTAGTGCGCGGCCAGCTCTGACGGGGGTTTTGCTTGCACTCTTGAGGCATCGCTGTTTTCGTTGTTTCAGGCTCCAAATTATAAAGATGGACTCTGGGAGGTCCAGGAGCAAGGGCAAGGGTTCCAAAGCAAAGGGCCCTATATTAGCAAATCAAAATTCTGCACAAGATTATATTTCTGATAGAACTGCCTGTGCTCCATGTAGGTCTGACTCTCACCTAGTTCCTACCTGTGGCTCAAGTGGGTCTGGCTCTCCCCCATCAACTGGGTGTGTCCCAAAGGACCCTGAATCAACAATTCGAAATTCTGCACAAAAACATAATGCCGATGGAACTGCCTATGGCCCATGTGGGTCTAGCTCTCACTCAGTTTCGAGTTCGGGAAGTGAACGTGGCTCAAGTGGGTTTCCACTTCCATCAGCTTGGGGCTCAGGAAAACTAAATTTCTTAGTTGGAGGGCATAGCACTGTTGTGCCCACGGAAGGGAACTTAACAAGCGGTGCACCATCCGCAGCATTAGGAAGCCGAGAAAGAGAATCCATGGAAGTCCAAGAGAACCCTCACGTTGTGCGAGAAAGCAAAGGCATAGCAGGCAGTGCAATTCAAGGCGTTGAGAAAAGTTCAGGTAAATCGGCAACTGAGCGTGGCCCGACTGGGTTTCCCCCTCAGTCAGCTTGGGGCTCAGGACAACAAAATTTCTCAGTTGGACGGCATAGCATTGTTGTGCCCATGGAAGGGAACTCGGCAAGCGGTGCACCATCCACAGCATCAGGAAGCCGAGAAAGAGAATCCATGGAAGTACAAGAGAACCCTCACGTTGTGCGAGAAAGCAAAGGCACAGCAGGCGCTGCAATTCAAGGTATTGAGGGAAGTTCAGGTAAATCGGCAGACGATCCAACTGGGTCTGTAATCTTGCTGCCCTCTCGGTTCCATGACAAACAGAAACAGAGGGTTGAGGATTCCACCCCGGTCGTCAGTAACAAGGGTTTATCGACTAGTTCAGATTATCAGGGTTACAAAGGGAACATAGAAGAAGGGTTTGATAGAAGCAGAGGAGGCAGAGG
>JASDQU010308050.1:140531-153763 GCA_032191745.1 Picea mariana | reverse complement strand
AAATCCTAGGTGTGTGTGAAGTAACTCCAACACTTCTCACTTCACTTGAGATTTAGAAACATGCTAATTACTTTTAGCACTTTCCTTAAATAACTCAATTAACTAATTACGTAATTAATTAATAAAAGAAAAAAACTTTAATTCATTTAATTAAAGTAAATTCAAGTGTAGAAGGATTTGGACAATTTCCACACATCTAGACACATATACCTGTGCAGAAATACATGTATGATGCTACCACTAGCATCAACACTCCCTCTTAGCAAGGAAGGTATTTTGCACCACTCCAAGTCTGTCTCTGAAGAACACAAACTTCCCTTTCTCCAATGGCTTGGTCAAAATATTTGCAACATGTTCATATGTGGAAATATATTGAATCTTCACTACTCCCTTCTAGATCCAATCCTGAATGAAGTGGTACCTGATCTCAATATCCTTGAACCTATCATGGAATATTAGATTCTTTGATAGTTTGATATAACTCTTATTATCACAATATTTCACCATAGGCTCCAACTCTTAAACAAATAAAATTGTAAGAAATTTGTGAATCTAAATGGATTCACAACTAGCCATACTCGTTGCCATATACTTTGCCTTTGTTGAACCGAGTGCTAAAGAAGTTTGCTTCCTAATGAACCAAGTAATCATTGTTGACCCCAAGTTGAAGCAACACCTCGAGGTACTCTTTTTGTCTATTGCACTACCTGCCCAATATGAGTCTATATATCCCTGCAACTCCACTCTATCTCGTCCAAGATATCTCAATCCACACTTCATTGTACCTCTCAAGTACCTAAGCACATGTTTCACTGCAATCCAATGCACCCGCCTTAGCTCCACCATGAATTTACTCAAGGTGTTCAAAGAAAAACAAATATTTGACATGATGTTGACCAAATATATCAAGGACCTTATCAGCAACCTGTATATCCTCGGATCCACCAACTTTGAATCTGAAGTGATCACCTTCTTCATATTGGTAATCATAGGTGTAGCCATCGGTTTACAGTCATCCATCATGGATCTCCTCAAGATCTCAATTACATACTTCCCTTGTCCAAGGAAGATCTCTCTTGATACTTTCCATACATCTAACCCCAAGAAATAATGCATCAAGCCAATGTCCTTTATCTCGAACTCACTAGATAAATCTGCTTTTCACCCTACAATAAGCTACTCTACACCTGTGAGAAATAAATCATCAATGTACAAAACCAAGATGAAAGGATCATCTCTAAAAAGTATGAAGTACAAGTTAGGATATGCCTCACTCTTGGTAAAGCCTATACTTTCCAAGTATTTGTTGATCCTAGAATACCATGTCGTAGGTGCTTGTTTGAGTCAATACAAGGCTTTCTTAAGCCTACACACATGAGACTCCCTCCCATGTACCTCAAATCCCTGAGGTTGCTCTATGTATACTTCCTCCTCGATGATCCCATTGAGGAATTTTGTTTTCACATCCATCTGATGTATCCTCCACCTCATAACTAAAGCAATAGAAATAACAGCTCGAATAGAATCATACCTAGCAACTGGAGAAAATATCTCCTTGTAGTTTAATCCCTCTTTCTAGGAGAACCCTTTCACCACAAACCTCTCTTTGAACTTTTCGATGCTACCATCTGCAACATGCTTGATCTTGTAGATCCACCCAGAACTCACAAATGACTTCCCCTCCAATCTCGACACTATGTACCAAACATCATTCCTCATAATAGAGGTGTACTCCTCTACCATGGTATCCTGCCATACCTGTTGATTTTTTTCTTCTTCAAAACGGGAAGACTCAACATCAATGATGCTAATCATGAACACCATATAGTTTAGAAACTTCTTCGGAGGTCTATGCTCTCTGATTGGACTGTTAGGAGCCTCACCAGCATCCCTCAATGTCTACAATACCCACTAGGGTCCCCTGAAAAGACTGGAAGGGGCTACCTCGTCCTCCCCACCTGAAGTTTGAATTGGTAATTGCTTCTCATCCTTCGGATCTAGATGCTCCTCGTCCTCTGTCACTATTGATGACTCCTGAGATCTCCTAGATGCCAAGTTCTCCTCGAAATTAACATCTTTACTCATAATTGTCTTCCACTACGCTGGAATGAAGATCATGTAATCCTTTGAAGGCTCCAGTTTCATCCTTTTGTCTTGAAGGCTCCAACTTCATCCTTTTCTCCATAGGAACCGGACAACCAAAGATCCTCAAATGACCAATCTCTAGCTTTGCTCCTGAGAATGACTCCTCTGGAGTCTTGTCTCTCGGTTCTACACATACACTATCGTGTTACACGCCTCTACCCTTAGAAACATAGGAAACTCCTAGTCATGTATCATAGCTCTGTCATAACCGATGATGGATCGATTCTTTCTCTCTGCAACCCCATTCTGTTGAGGGTTGTATGAGACTGTCAGCTCCCTCTTGATCCCTACCCCCTTTCATAAATCCTTGAAATTAATTCATTGTGGGTGTACTCTCCTCTGTTATCTAATCTCAAGACCTTGATCTTCTTACTTGTCTAGTTCTCCACTTGAGCTTTAAACTCTTACAATTGACTAAAGACCTCATCCTTGGTCTTCATAAAGAAGATCAAAGTTTTCTTGGAAAAATGATCAATAAAAATCACATAGTATGGCGATCCCTATAATTATTCTATTGACATCGGCCCACTCACATTTGAACGGACAAGATCCAATATCCCCTTGGACCTACTCTCGTTGCTAGGAAAAGAAACCTTGGCATTCTTGCTAAGTGCACACCTTATACACACTCCATGTCGCTCAATATTGGACTCTGTAATACCTATAACAATCCCCCTCAGAATCGGCAATGCCATATAGTGTAGGAGTCCCAACCTCCTGTGCCACAACTCACATAGGTTTTCATTGGTGTGTACCAAATCCTTAAGAGGCTTACCCTACAACCTGTACAAAGTGCCCTTTATAACTTGAACAATTACTGCATTATCCAGGATAGTTTTCTCTAGATGTATGAGTAATTTCCCTCTCTGAAAAGTAACGAAAAAACCCTTGTCCTCCATAGTTGATAATGAAAGAAAATTCTTCTTCAAACTTGGTACGTAAAGCACATCCTGGGCATCTAATGAACCTCCTAACTCGAGTTGGAACATAGCTATTCCCTCTCCCTTCACTGCATATTTTGCATCATCACCAAGTTGCACATGAATATATGACTCCCTCTCCATCAAAATGTTAGATGGCTCCCATGATTTTGTCTTATGACGAGATGCGCCACTTTCCAAGAACCATGCACTCCTCGCATTTGTGTTGGTGGAAAGGAAAGAAACCAATGAGAAATCCTTCTCAAAATTTGTTGCAAACTCATCAAGTTGTGTCTCTGTTGATGCTATTGTTTTCATCTTTCCATTATCCTTATTCTTCTTCTCCGGAGAGTGAGATGCATAATGTTCATTCTTATGACATGAGAAGCACTTGATTTTACTCAAGTCCTTCTTCTTCCCTAGTTGTGATGATCTTCCATCACTGTTACCCTTCTTGCTAGAACTCTTTCCTTTCCCCTTCTTCGTCTTACTAACAAGAGCCAAGTTCTCCTCACTACCTCCTTGCTTTTTTCTCTTAGACTCCTCTTGAGTCTCTTCTTGGATGAAATCATCCCAAATTCTCTTCCAATCTTGGAGATTCTCCTGAGCGCAAACTCCCTTGAAAAATGGTTCCCATGACTTGGGAAGACCATTAAATGTCCCATTCACGATCTGTGTATCCTTTATTTTCTCCCCTATGGCTGCAAGTTGATCACTCACCTGTGTGATCCTCATGAGATAGCTGGTAACATTATCATATCTATACATCTGCACTGATCTGAGTTTATTCCTTAAGACCATCTTCATATTCATGCTTTGCTTTGGAATAATCCTACCAAGGCATCAAACATATTTTTGGTCATATTCTTCTCAGATATGTGAGGAATTAGGTGATCCTTCACTAAATCCAAGAGAATCATCTCTTCTTTGATCTCCTTCTTGTTGTGAGCTTCCAGAGTTGTTGGATCTGTCAATGGAGTAACAACTTTGTCCACTAACTCCCAAAGGTCATTCTCCTTCAACGCTAAATTTACTCTTGCTTTCCAAGATAGGAAGTTGGATGCTCCATCCAAACTATCTTCAACTCTCAACAATGTTTTTTCCATACTTAAGACCTGATAAACTTCCCTGGAAATAACTTGTTGCTGAAAATTGCCCTGATACTAACTTGCACAGACTTGTACGCGACTATCACCACTAGATCCCGCGTATGTGTGTGACTGTGATCACTGAAGCTAGTGTATGTACACGAATGTGACCACTATGACCCAGGTATATGCCACTGTGCTCAAATGCTCCTGTGAATGTACGTGAATGTGATTTTTGTGACCCGCGTACACCTCTATGCACATGCAAAAACAAGTTTTACCACTGTACATTTTTTTCCCTGAAATTCATCCTTTGATTTCTGCATGTTGGTTATGGATCTGCTATGGATATGAGGTTTGGCTTCCCCTCAAAGCACCTTCTCTGATACCATGTTGAAATATCTCTTACTTTAGCAACTAGGCACTTTTTTATCTAGTGATTTCCTTATTGCAATCAAATTAGCAACTCACAAAACAAGAATACACTGCTGAAATATTCAACTCAATAAATCTAGTGGAAGAAAAACTGGAAACCAAATCATGCACACATAAACACCAATATTTTTTGGTAGATACCCCTCGAAAAACCCCGGAGAGGAAACCAATGCTAAGAATGATTTTATTATGCTAAAATCAGGGCTCCTGGCGGGATTTTCAATTACTTACTAATTAACTTAGTAAGAAACTGAAGAGTTGTGCATTTAATTATCAATCTGGGGTCATAACTTACTTACAAATTGTCGTGCAAAATCTATGCAATAGCAATGTTTCTTTAACTATGGCGTCATAGGAATTTTAATGTCACGGTTTCAAGATTCAAAATATTCTCATCAAGTCACCAAGTGATGCTATGGTTTCAGTTACAGAAAAGTAAAGAGCACTCTTGCAAGAAATTAAAACCACTCTTGTGGGAAATTAAAATCACTCTTGCAGAAATTGAAGTCACACTTGCGGAAATTGAAATCACACTTGCATAAATTAAAATCGTGCTTGCAAGAATTGAAATCACACTTGTGGAAAGTAAAACTATGCTAGGATCTAATGGTGACTTTTTGTGAGTATGAGGAAGGTCTGAGTTGTTGCAACAATTTAAGTGTCTCTTCATTCAATGTCAATCCGATGGAAATTATTATAAAGTAAACAAGGAAAAAATGCAACTGCAAGCAGAGTTGCAGCAACGTGATTTGTGACAATGAAGTTGCAGCTCTAAGAAAATAACTTCAATTGGGGTCGCAACAACACTAGTTGCAGCAACAAAACCTTACTTAACAAGACACAAATTCAGCAACAATGAAATTTTGTTCTCAAAGGATTATAGCAATAAATCGGAAGTCGTAATCTCACGAGAAAAACGAATCATCAATTGAATTGTGAATTATGCTAAGAGAATTAAACCACGCATATAATTCAACATTGTTTAAGACTTTGTAAAATGCAGAAAATTGAAAGGTGAATTCAACAATGAAGTAATTATGCTTATGACATTCGGAATGACAACTAACTACAGATCTGCAGTAAATGAAAATAAACCAAATGAAATTGAAATTCCAACCTCTACCTCTACTGTTACGGATAATACATGCCTAAGTAGGGAGCCCTACCCCTTAGGAGAGGCACTAGGAGACTATGCCAGAATCACGTGATGATTTAATACATAAACACATGAACGAGAACAAGAACAGAAACTTATATTGCCAAAGTTGAAAAATATACAATAACATAACATAGTCGTTCAAATTATTGCCCTCCCCCTCAGCTCTAGAGAGCCAAGATTTTTATACAATGAGGTTCTTGTCCTAAAATTATACAAATAATGGATGGACAGTCGTGAGAATCCATCTATTCATCCGGTTACAAAAGCTTGCTAAACTTTAGAAAGGGATATGTTACTGCTGACTCGACAGGCTAGTTGAGTTCTCATTTTGGCTGCCAACTTGTCCTCTGTCACTTTCCTTTACGAGGATCGGTTTCTATTTTCCAATTTCATCATTTGACTATTGTATTGGAATCACAGGAATAGGTAGACTCGGAATTGCAACAACAGAAAGTATTTTCAGCAAATTTGTGATAAAGAACCATCCTTTTCTCTAAATCTGTAGCTTATTTTAAAAAATGGCACGTGTGAGACTCAACATGATGTGCTATAGACAAAACCCATGCCGTGGATTTTTCAAATGTATCTTAATATCCTTGAAAATTGGGATGGAAGTTGGTTGTTTCAAAACTGCTGCTAATTTTGGTCTATACCCTTATCTCATACTGGAGGTCCACATGTGCGAGCTAGGTAATTTTGATCCACCCAGATCCATGTCTTCAATCTTAGGAACAAAACCTTGTTTTGGATTTCCATGTGGAGGTGCGTTGGTATGCCAATCTTGGAATTGCAACAACGGTGTCATATTGTGCTTGGAGTCGCAATCATGGCGAAAAATTGCAGCCAATGTCAGAAGTTGCAGCTACTGAAAGGAGGCCATTGTAACTGCTTTGTATAGAAATGTTAGAGCATGATCATATAAAGTTTTTTAATAAATTTGAAAGAATAGTATAAAAATGGCATATGGGGAAAGATTCATACCTTAATGAAAAGTGAGGCAAACTGGATAAGAAAAGTATCAAAAAGAAAATGATTAATGAAAAATGGTAAGCAAAAAGGTATTAGATGGGTGCTGAAAGTATGCCAATTTAGACATTCGTCAACTCCCATAATAGGGATAATGGACCACTGAGATAAATACAACCGTAGACAAACCTAGCAAAGTCGGATCTGATGTACGGCCCAGAACTGCATGCTTTTCAAGATGTATGTGATTGTCCCTACTATGTACCCACATATAAGTTCATGTCTCCACTGGCACCCACGTACACATATGAAAAAATTGTATATAAATATTTGTACGGCGTGACACTTTCCTGTGACTTCCTCTGACTAAAACCCACCTGCCTTGCCTATGTTCTCTCTTCTCCTTGACCTAATCTCTAGATGGAAGTTCTTCTCCACCTATCCAAGATCTTGAATCACACTCCATGATCCAATCCTCTTGAAAGTAAATCCTCTACTCTCAAGAATCTCAAGTATCAAGTGTCTTCCTCCTTCACACTAGCCTTGATTTTATAATCGTGAGTTATAATCTATTTCTAATATCCAAAGTGATTGCATGTTGAGATTACTTCTCACTTCACTTGAGAAATTTAGAAACATGCTAATTACTTTTAGTTATTTCCTTAAATAATTGAATTAACTAATTACATATTTAATTAACAAAATCAATTTACTTTAATAATAAATTTAATTAAAGTAAATTCAAGGATAGAAGGCTTTGGACGATTTCCACACGTCTAAACACATAGACATGTGCAAAAATACATGTATGACGATACCACAAGCATCAACACCTTGCTAATGGGCCTTAGGCTTCCTTCATCATTCTTGTTGGCATCATTTGCACCCTCATCTCTGCCTAAGTCTTAGGATTTCTAGATATGCTTCTTGCCTCTTAATATCGTCTGACCACTGCTCTCACCCACCATCAGAGTTTTCCCTCTGTCTCTCACAATCAAACATTTGAAATTGGGTTCAACATTTTCCCCTTCGCCTGCATATTGTCCACGAGACTTCTTTTCTACATTTCGGATTGCTTCTAACCCATAACCATCTTATAATTAACACTAGATTGGGGTAGAAGACCAAAGAGTTTCTTGAAGTTTCCATTTACCAAATTATAATGCACATGTCTCATCATGGAAAAAACCTCGCCTATCGATTTCGCCTCACTAAAATTACAAATCTTGTCTCAGAAATTCCTCTCAAGAAGAAAATTACTTCTCTTTATGTCTTTATTTCCTAGTGGACGTACATTGGAACCGAAAAATTGTGGAGATAACCTAGCCCATTTACTAGACCTAGAGCGATTTTCAGTCTCTGCCACCAGCTCAAAATAGTTGAATTGCTCTGTAAATAGTCAGCATACTCGAATACAAGATATGAAACGGTTGTCCATCACACAGAGATTCTACTAAAAAAGGTACAGTCACAAAAGTTGTGGAGTATTAAGTTGTTCAGCCAGTCAACAACAACAGGTTAGGGATTCTAGGGAAAATATGAAGGAGAGGAGTGATGCATGGCATTTCTTCATATCATGCAGTGATAGGGATCCTTCCGTCAGAAGCTTAGCCTCTCTTGGATGTACCTTGTCTCATCTACCAAATTCTAAATGGTAATCTTGACAGGGTAAAATGGAAGAGAGTCATGATTATCCTTTTGTTGTACATAAGATTTCCTGTCAAACCTATCCTATTTCAAGGATTACACCAAGCCGATAGGTTTGTCAGAATGGTGCTTTTCATCCCTTTAAGTATGATGGAGCATTTACAACTCTTGTCCAAAGTTATGGTGGCTTGTAGAGTGCATTTTTGCATGCTTCTCATGCAAGAAATGTAGCTTTGGCCCTCTACCATTCACTTGTATTTATTCCATCACCTACAAAGAAAGGTTTTAATATTTTTATGATTGACTTTCTCATGGGAGGGGTTTCTTCTACAGTATCAAAAACTATAGTTTCCCCTATTCAGCATGTCAAACTATTGATACAAAACCAAGATTATGTTTTTACTCCATCACCTACAAAGAAAGGTTTTACTAGTTTTATGATTGACTTTCTCATGGGAGGGGTTTCTTCTACAGTATCAAAAATTGTAGTTTCCCCTATTGAGCGTGTCAAACTATTGATACAAAACCAAGATTAAATGTTGAAGTCTGGACGTCTTGTTTTGGGATTATTTTGGGATTAAATTAGGGATTGTTTTGGTAGGACAATAAAGGATGAAGGTGTTATTACAATGTGAAGAGGAAACACTACAAATGTTATCAATTATTTTACCACTTAGGCTTTGAAATTTTCCTTCAAGGATTACTTTAAGAGGCTCTTTAATTTCAAGAAAAACAAGGATGGTTACTGGATAATTTTGTTGGACCTAACCCTGGACAAACATAGAGGGAGGAGTGTCACGATCTCTCCAGTGAGAAAGGAGCATCACGTTCTCTTGTTATTTCCTGGCGAAGAAGAAATGGAAATACATTTCCTATGAAAGTATTATTTTATTATATACATCGATGTTTGGACCTTGTGGTGTATATGAGCTTTAAGATCATGTCTGTCATGAAAAGGGAAGCACAAACTTTTTTTGGCACTAGATATTTCCAACATTGTCATAGTACCTCTACATCATCAAAGTTTCAGTGATTGAATAGCTTCACTTTGGGCTGTGACAACTGAGCGTGAGCTAGAGGATGATGGCGACTGTTATGGGATTTGAACCCACACCCTTTCAACTTCATAATCAAGATCAAAGTAACTTTCAAATAGTTTTTTTTGTAAGTTTACTTGTACTTTTTTTAAATTAAGTTGAATGACATTGTAAACAGGTGCATTTTCAATAAAATCCAACACCCTGAAGATCTTTTCACCTTGTCACTGATAGGGGGAATAATATCAGAGATTGATAATCATGCTTCAAGTTCCAGAGTCTTATCAATCAACCAGGAACAAGCAAGCTAGAATCAGATCCATATTTCATCAGCATGATTTGGTTTGTGGTTTTCCTTAAAACTCAATTTAATAGAAAACTTACAGCTTGTACTAGACAACAGTTTATGGTCATCTTAAACCTCCATTTAGTAGAAGAGTTATAGCTTCTGCTAAGCAACAATTTGTGGTCATGTTAAACCCCATTTAGCAGAAGACTTGTCGCTTCTACTATACAATAGTTTGTGGTCATCTTAAACCTCCATTTAGTAGAATACTTATAGCTTCTACTAGACAACAGTTTGTGGCCATATTTAAACCTCCATTCAAGAGCACTTCTAATTAGCAAAATACATCATCTTCTAGCTAAATTAAGAAATGTTCTGCAAACCATTGAGCCTTAGAGCCAAGTTGTAGGTTTTGTGGTCTTCCTTAAACCACCAACACCATTTAGTACAAGACATCAACTTCTAGCTTGTGTTCATCCCAAAACCACCAGATTCATAAAGCACATTCATCGATCACCAATTGTCCAATTCTAGATTTCAACGCTCTTCTTGGATTCAAAAACACCCCTTTAGATTGTTGGATTTTCATTAGTTTAGTTAACATTAGATTTTCCATAGAATTTTTATCTTCTTTTAATATCCAATAATCATATACTAAAATATATAAGTAGCATATAAACAAGCATAAGAAGACACAAATATTTATCCTTGGAAAACCGTAAACTCAGGGAAAAACCCAACAAACTTTTCTTAGAGAGAATATTCCAATACAGCCACGAACATGCTCTAATCACAAGAGCAAACCAGCAATGAAGAAACACTAATAACAAATACGTATCTTCTTCTTGTCAAACCCTAGCGAGGGTATAAAACTAAGTCACCACAAAACTGGCACAATTGGTAACTATAACTGCAACTGCAACTGTTACTGTAACTGGCACGAAGCAACTGGGCAGCACCACACAACCTTAGCGCAACTCTTCTAGAGGTAGCGCACAAGAGAGATCACCAAGAACCACCAATAATAGCCTTCCCCAAGTGGGGTGCACTCTCCAAGAGAACCAGAAACCAGAAAGAGTGAAATTGCAGCTGCAACTGCCTAGTGCACACTACAGAAGGAGAACTGTGTGGTTGTGCAATTAAACTGACCCAGACTTGTATTTATACTAATATGGGCATTTTTATAGGGCTGACTTCTTATTTTGGGTCTTCAATTTACTTTATTAATAATGTGGGCCGACTTCTCTTCCTGGAAATTATATTTCTACTTTATTATTATTTCCTATGGGCCGACTTCTCTTTTGTGGTCTTCTATTTCACTTTATTCTTTTCTAGGGTGTTCTTCAACTATTCAATGGTCTTCCTTTGACTTCTTGGAATCTTCTTCTTCTCTAAGAAAAGTTGTCTAGGAGGAAAATACCTTCCGCAGCTACCAAAACATCAACACAGATTAAGGAGGGGAATGTTGGAAACCTAATCTGTTACAGTTATGGTTATTCACTGGAGAAGGAATCTGAAATTTCACAAGTTATAGGAATGGTCATCAAGAGTCAAAAAGACATCTTAGAAGATGAATCCAAAGGTCATATAGATGTAGTTATATGTGTATCATATTAATAAAATATATTCCACGTTGATCTATATTTGATGCATTCTAACAACTGGAAAGTACGCCCTTCGGAATGTGTGAAAGTAGATTCCAATAGACTAGAATGGATTCAACCACCAACTTAATAAGCATTAACCAACCCCTGCAACAGATCCATCGATTACACAATAATTGTATCCTCTTTTCAGTGTGATTGAGCAGCCACTTCCAATCAAATATGCCATAGCTATTGTGTTTGAGGTTAAAACCTAGGTATTTGACACCATCCCTTATGTTATTTGCAAAAAAATGAAATATTTAGCAAATGAGGTCGCTCCTTCTCCACAAAATATGGGAAGAAAATGGCCAACTTACTGACATTAATAATAATAATTGTTTCATCGCAAAAAGCTCCAACTTTTCTTTTTATTTCTTGCCTTCAGAAACCTGACACAAACAGAAGATTAAAACATCATCCACAAACAATAAATGAGTTAAACACTCTCTTCTACCAACACATTGACCCTGCAAGAAATTATGCATTTGTATTTCCTCAATAGCACGACTAATTCCATCATCAATGAGTAGAAAGAGGTATGGCGACAAAGGGCACCCCTATTGAAGTCCCCAACTAGGATTAAAAAATGGTGAGCCAGAGACATTTATAATAATAGCAAAAGAAACCATCCATACACAAGCCATAATCCATTTCACCATGGGAAGTCCAAAACCAATATGTAGAAGAAACAATTGAAGGTATAACCAAGAAACTCAGCCATAAGCTTTAGAAAGGTCAATTTTGAGAACTAAGATTGCATGATTTTGTGTTTAAATGGTATACGATCCTTCCTATGTTGATCCAATGGCTTCATGAATAATATGTCCTTTAACAAACCCGAACTTCTCAGGATTTATGACATTCGAGAGTATAGGTTTAATCCTTACCACAATTATTTGTGCGATGATTTTGTATATATTGGTACATAAAGCTATGGGAAAAAATCATCAAAAGAGCTAGGTTGGTCCATCTTTGGGATGACTGCAATAAAATTAGAAATGATATTGGTTAGAATTTTACCAGAGAGTTAAACTTCCTCCACCACCCGAAGCAGATCACCCCCAAGAATGTCAAAGAATTCTTCATAAAATTCAATTGTCCAGCCATCTATCCTGAGACTTTTGTCCTTTTTGAAAGATGAAATGATTGCACGAAGATACTCTTTTATGACTTCAAGGAAAAGGTCTTGTGCGTCCTCCTCTTCAATTAGCCTTGGAAAATAAGAATTCATATTAAGGATCTTCCCCATCTTAACATGCTCATTCTCCTTGAACAAATCTTGAAAGTGCTCGACCTCCAATGTGGCTAGCTCATTGAAACTCTGAACTACACCACCATTGGAGTCCTTCAACTCCCAAATTGTATTATAATTCCTTCTATAGTTTGAATTTTTTTGGAAATATTTAGCATTCTAATTACCTGCAACTAACCTTAAGAAAGGATAAAAAATGTTGGTCATTATAAGAAAGGATAAAAAATGTTGATAAAAGAAAGGGATCTAATGATGTTCAAAGTACAAGGTTGCTAAGGAAATCATTTTCTTGTCATCCATAATATTATGTAATTCAAAGAATTTCTCTATTTGGTTCACCCATGTAAATACGTACGTTCCACCAAACTTATTTAATTCAACCTTGGGAAACTTGAAACCCTCAAGAACCCATCCATAATTAACTCCACTATTAGAGTTAAATCCACCTAAAAATATTTATTACTAAAAGTTTGTTCAGCATGAATACTACCTTTATTTTCATGAATATATTTGGTCATGGTGTCACTTTTAAGAAGCCTCTCATCTAAGGTTTGTAAGATAGTTGACATGGAATTTTTCAATTCTTCCATCTTTTCCATTTTATCCCTATTTTCATCCATCTTATTTTCCATATGTTCCATCTTCTCTTCC
>JASDQU010308050.1:121903-133417 GCA_032191745.1 Picea mariana | reverse complement strand
AATGGGGCTGAATTTTGCATTTTGGCAATCTCTGGTACAAGGCAATTCTTTGCTCTCTATGCATCTTCCTCTCTTGGCTAGCAAAAATCCTTTGAGAGTGAAATTAATGAAAGAAATATGGAGAGATGAGGGTAAGGGGAAGGCCAACATGGTAACCTTTTGTTTCTCGTTCCTCTCTCTTTTCTCTCCTTTATTATTTTTTTCTTTTCATTTAATTCTCAACTAATCAACGTTCATATTCATGTAGGTACAAATTTATTATAGAACAGTATCCCAAGGCACTAGAAGAGGTGGAGGACACATTCAACGTTCCATATGCTAGTGTTATTGATAGTTTGATGTACGTTATGATATGTACTAGACTAGACATTGCCCTTGCAATGAGAGTTTTGAGCAGAGATATGTCAAAACCAGGGAAATAGGAGCACAAGAGAACTTTAAAGAGAGTCTCATGTATTCTTGTGGTGCTATAGATAATGAAATATGCTACCAAGGAAAGCCTGGACCAAATAAAGTGATAGATGTCTGGTGTTTTATTGATGCAGACTAGTCTGGATATCTTTATCGTAGAAGACCTATAAGTGGTTATGTGTTTAACATGTTTGGAGGAGAAATTAGCTAGATGAGTAAGAGACAAGTTGTAGATGCTCATTCAACTACAAAATTTGAATAGATGGCAACCACCCATGCAAGTAAGGAATTTGTATGGTTGCAAAGATTGTGTTCAGATATTGGATTTGTAAGACAAGTTGTAAGGTTAGAATGTGACATCCATAGTGCAATCTTTCAAGCAAAGAAACATGCTTATCATTTTAAGACGAAACATGTTGATGTGCAATACCACTTTTTGAGAGACATGATTGAAGACAAGGAGGTGTTGCTAGAGAAAATTGACACCTTGAAGAATATAGCAAACTCGTTGATGAAGTCTGTTAGTACTAAAAAGTACATGAGTTTGCAACATATTTGCATTGTTGCAAATTCATGTAATAATAATAGTATTATAGAATATGATTAACTAAAAAATATGTATTACAACAAACAATAAAATACTAACATTAACTTATCATAATGATACATAAGAAGAGTTTTAATGATAAGATAAATAGACAAGATTGAATGAACAAATTTAAATTGATCATAAGACTTAATGGTGTGCACCATAAAACCTAAATGTAAATAGCCATGTTTATTCATAAATGAAGAAATAATGAATTAAAATATAAAATTATTTATATATAATAGATATTAATAATGATTTCAGACGTAAAACTCTCAAATTATACATTAAAAATTTATACCATATAGAGAGATAATTTAACTTGCCATTTTTAGGGGCTTATGAGCTTATAATTCTTGCCTTAAGGTCATGAGGGTTAAAAAATAATATAAAATATTCAACTTTAAAAAAAAAAAACCTTAATTTTATTGCAACTTCTACACTATTCCAATCTCATTTTAGATGTAATGAGAGTGTATTTTTTTTTTGTTCTTTTTTTCAAATATTTTATTTTATATGTATGTCATGGTGGTGAACAAGAAAATTCTCCTGGAAGGGGATCTGATAGAGGAGCGATGGAGGTGTTGGTTCGGGTTAGGGTTTTCAAGAGGGGGCTGGTTTGTTTCGAGTGCTAGCAGGGTAGCTTGAGGGCTCGTTTCGGGCCATTGCGGTGGACTTCGGCTGCCATGGCAGGGGATGAGGCAGGGGGAGACCCTATTATCTCAGACAATGACGATCTTTATGCGTTTATCTCTGTCGGTTTTGAGGGACGCGATGACTTGGCGGTTTGGAAGGAGTCCGGTGGGGAGTGGAGCGAACATGCGACCAGGAATCCTAGGTTGGATGCCAGCGCTCTGGAGCTAAAATTGAACAAGGATTTGGTGGGATCAGAGTCTTTGTTGTCAGGTATGACAGGTTCAAGGTTTACCTCCACGGGTGATCTGTCTCTTTCTGGAGGTTTGGGTTTCTTGATTAGCTGGGATGGAGATCCTTCATGGTACACTGGTCCGGTTGAGGGACTTGAATGGGGTTTGGAATTTGTTGTGGGGGAGGTAGGTTCAGGGAGTTGTGGTCATGTTCTTGGTAATATGGTTGAGGGGGGTTTTGGGGGGTTTTGGGGGGTCTGTTCCAAAAGAATCATTGGGTTTCAGCACACATTTGGATTTTTCGTCGTCAACTTTACTAGACATCGGAAACTCTTTGGACGATGAGGGAGAGGCTAGGGGTGTTTTGACAGGAGTTGGAGAACCTGGTGGGGTGGGTAAGGTGCATGAAAAAAGAGTGCAAAACCCTTCACAAGACCCTCAGATGTCGGAGTGGCATGTAAAGGGACAAAAGGTCGTTGGGGGCCGTTTATAAACTTCTACAAAAAGTATTCGGTGTGCACGGAACAGGAAGTGCATTGAGCGACTTGTTTTTGGGGAAGATATCGACATGGATAGGGTGGTCGAATTTTCTGAGTTGGAGGTGGTTGGTCGTGTAAGGGGAAAAATCTTGGGTATGGCTTTTCTGAAGGAGTGGATAACCAAGAACTAGCTCAAGGTTATCACAAATATGTCACTCATTTGTTTATTGTCGCGGGGTTGGTTTGCTTTTATCTTTTCCTCCATGGAGGATGTAAATTTGATCCTGTTGAAGGTGTGGAGTATGGTTGAAACGCCCATTGTTCTTAAAAGATGGACTCCTACCTTTGATGCAAAGAAGGAGAGGATTGATGAGGAACCTATTTGGATCAAGTTGTTGGGTCTTCCAATGCAGTTTTGGAATTCTGCTAGATTTGTTGCAATTGGTAATATGCTGGGAAGTTATATAGGAGCGGATATGTCTTTCAAAGTTATTGGTCTAATGATAGTGGCACAGATTCTGGTGAGGCTAAATTTGCGCCCATGTCTTCTTCAGGAGTTAACTATTGAATCGACGGCGGGAACCTTTGTCCAAATTTTGGATTATGAAGGGATACCCTTCAGATGTCACAGATGCCATGCCTATGATCACAGGATCGCAGAGTGTCATCTACCCTACAAGGGAAAATTTTGTTACACTAAAGGCTCTATGTCACCAAATACACCCTCGGGGTCGTCTCTGGAGGTGTATTTGGGAGATGGTGAACACAAGGTGGAGGTGAGGGACTCTCCTTCAGTCAAGGTTTCTCCGGGATTTCCTCCAGTCTCCTTGGCAATTTGTTCAACTCCTTCTTCGGTATTTGGGCCAAAGTTTCCTTTCCCTACAATGACAACTCTTCGTCGGGAGCATGATTTCTTGAGTAAGTCTTCTTTGGGTGTCTCTTCCTCTGTTCTTTTTTCACTTTCGGATGTTGTGTTTATGGATGGGGTTTTGGATAATGTGGGCACCTTTTTTTCTCGAAGTTTGAAGGGCCTTTCGGCGGTGAGTCTGGTTTCTCTTACCTGTCCCTTGGCTTCCAATGGGTTGGTTTTTCCCCCTTCTTTGGCCATGCCTTATACAAGCCCTTTGGTGGTGGGGGGATCCTTGCCTATTATGGACCCGTCTCTACCTAGTCTATCTACCTCGAAGGCAGTAGGGTTTTTCACACCTAATATTCTGGGTTATCCTCTTGTCCTTCTTCTCCTACTCCTTCAGTAGAGATATACACTACCTCCCTTCTTTCCCAGCTTGTCACCCCCTCGGCCTCTACAAATTCCTCTTCAGACGACAGCAGGGTATGTTACCATCTTAGAAATAGGTCGGTTGTTAAAGGGGAACCTAAGGAGGTTGATGTTTTGGGTTTGGGAGGGCGCGGTCTAGGAAATTTCCCTCGGATTTCTCTTTCAGGTAAAGGTAGGGGTCAAAAATTGCACCTCTTCTTAGCTCAAGATAGGGCCAGGATCGATTTGGCTTCGAGTCGAAAATGCTCCATTGAATGGGTGCTTAGAGCAAAGAAAACCCTTAGGGAGGTTACCTCATGAGAATTGTGTCTTTCAATTTTCGTGGGTTGGCGAACCCATCTAAAAAATTGTCCTTGTGGAGGCTAGTGGAATTGAACTCACCGAATGTTATTATGTTACAAGAAACGTTACGGGTTAGTGAAATAGTGGTGAAGGCTCTTGATTCCTTGTTTCCAGTATGGATGTTTGCAGTGGTGAATGCCAAGGTACGTTTAGGTGGGTTGGCTACTGGGTGGCTCAAAAAGACTTGCAACTTGGAAAGTGTTTGGGGTTTTGACTCAGGGATTGGTCTGAATTTTTTCTCCTCTGGAATGGGGTGTAATGTGACTATTATAAATGTCTATGGGCCTTACCAAGATAGACAATGATATTGGAACTCTTTAGTTGGATGCTCCTGAATTAGGGGTAAGGAGATTATACTTGGAGGTGATTTAAATTTCTCTTTAGGGGCTAATGAGGTTTGGGGACTGCGCGTTGTCCCGAATTATTTAACCAACTTTTTTCAAAACTTTTTGGACCAGCTTGGGTTGGTTGATGTTGAGCCCCAGAAACTAAATCCAACTTGGTGTAATAGAAGGGTTGGTGAGGATAGGGTGGAAAAGCATTTGGACATGTTCTTATTGTCGGAAGAGGTTTTGAAATCTCTAGAATTGGTCATACAGTGGGTTACTTGGGGGGAATCTGACCATAATCCGATTATGATGGAGCTAAGGGGTAGATGTAGAAGAGCACCGAGCCATTTTAAATTCTTTGAAGGATGGATTTTGGATCCATCCTTTCAAACCTTAGTAAGGTGCATGTGGTCTCCAATCTCTACTAGGAATCAGATCCCTATGGTTGTACATTTTGCGGGGAATCTTAAAAGGTTAAAACAAGCTACTATTTCTTGGGCTGGGAAGAAAAAGATCAAGGATGAATAGGAACTGAGACACACTGTAGTATCACTCTTGGAAATTCAAGAAGGTGAAGGGAGGGGGTTTTTATCTCTTGAAGATAAGGTGAATCCGGTTGGCTTTGAGAAAAGACGCAGGGTTTTACTGGAGGAAAAAGAAGCCATGTGGAGATTAAAGAGTTGTGCGATTTGGCTCTCTTGTGGTGATGAGAATACCAAATTATTTCAAGTTTATGACAAAGGTAGGAAAATGTCTAATACTATTTGGGGGATAAGGAAGAGGGAAGGCGAGGTGGTTTCTTCTTGGTTTGACTACGTTGGGTATTGAACACTTTAGTTCTTTACTCAAGGCTCAAGAGGGTTCGTCCATTGCAGAAATTGTGCAAGTAGCTCGGTTATTCCCTCGGTTTGTGGAGGAGGCAGACAATAGAACATTGATGGCAACAGTTTCTCAAAAGGAATTACTAGAAGTTCTTCACTTTTTTCAAAAAGGGAAAATCCCGAGGCTTGATGGCTGGCCTATTGAATTTTATTTGGGTTTTTTTTATCTGATTGGTCTTGATGTTATGAAGGTGGTCGAGGAATCAAGGGTGAATGGTTATATGCATAACCCTTTGAACTATACATTCATTGAATTCATACCAAAGTCATAAAATCCCTCCTCCTTTGACGACTTTCGACCTATCTCGTTATGCAACTATCTTTATAAGATTATTTCAAAGGTTATCAACATAAGGTTAAAGGCTATTATGTCCAAAAATATCTCCAGTGAACAGTTTGGTTTTTTGGAAGGTAGGCAAATTCATGAGGCTATTGGTGTAGCCCAAGAAGGTCTTCACAACATAAAAACTAAGAAACTCAGGGGAGTTGTGGTGAAAATTGATCTATCCAAAGATTACGATCAGGTAAATTGGTTGTATTTAAGAATGCTTATGATTCATCTTGGTTTGGTTTGGATTTTACCAATTGGGTGATGGGGTGTATGTCTCCAGTATCTTTTTCCATGCTCATCAATGGTTCAACCTCTTCTTTTTTTCAAGCCGAAAGAGGTTTGTGACAGGGTTGCCCTTTGTCACCCTTACTTTTTCTCCTAGTGGTGGAAGGACTTAGTAGATTTATGGCAGTGGCAAAGAACTCGAGCAGATTCAAAGGTATAAAAATCTCCAATGGTATGTACATCACTCATTTACTTTTTGTTGATGATATCCTAATATTTTGTGATGGTACGAAGAGAGAAGCGGAAATTAAATTTAAAGGGCTCACTTTGTTTAAAAAAGAAACTAGTATGTTGATTAATGCTCAGAAATCTAGTATTCTCTTTGCTTCGATCGAGGAAGAAGTCATTCAACATTTTATGTCTCAACTCCCTTACCATATTCTGGGGTTGGACGAAGGTTTGAAATATCTCGGATTTCATTTAAAACCCAATGATTACCGAAAGACTGACTGGATCTGGCTTATAGCAAAGTTAGAAAAAATACTAAAGGGGTGGAGCTACAAATGGTTGTCAAGGGCTACGAGATTAGTATTGATCAAATCGGTATTGGAGGTTATCCCAGTTTATTGGATGTCCCTTTCTTGGATTCCAAAGGGTATTCTGGAAAAAGAAAGAAAAATTTCTTTCTCTTACCTTTGGAGGGGAAATAAGGATAAACAGGTGGTGCCTTGGATTCGATCGGAGAAAATTGTGATGCCAAAGGCCCTCAGGGGTTGGGGACTTAAGAATATATTTTGGTTCTCCAAAGCACTTGCAGCAAAATGTTTGTGGAGACTGATAAATACCCAAAATTTATGGACTAAATTTGTTTATCAGAAATATGTGGCTTCTCTTTCATTACTTGAGTGGATAAGGAATCCAGTTCTTAATTTTTCGGGAATCTCTGTTATATGGAAATCATTTTTAAAGGATTTTGAGGTGGTGGGGAATGGTTTACCCTGGAGAGTTGGGTCTGGACATTTGTTTAAGCTTGGATTGGACCCGTGGGTGGGTTGTAATCGAGAGCACTTACTCAACGTAAACTTACGTTCTCGGTTGGAGCATGGGGGTTACTTCTATTTGGAACAAGCCCGGGACATCAAACTCCACATATCTCTAGAATCAACGTTGGAAAAGTGGGATAATGCTAGGTCTTCATGGGGAAGACATTATACTTTGGGACAGGTACATTCGGGCTCTTCAGAGAGAAAATATACGTTTGACGGATCGAGATTATGAACTTCTTTGGGATGGGGACCCGGGAGGAGCATACACCCCAAAAGTAGGATATGTTCAGCTAAGTGTTGAATTATTTCAACGAGAAGTTACTTGGTGGTGGAGGAAACTTTGGAAACAACGATGTTCTGCTAAAGGGGAAATTTTGGTGTGGTCTATATTGGAGAATAATCTTCCAACGTGGGACAATATTCAGAAGCGACAATTCAATGGTCTGGGCTGGTGTTCGCTCTATAAAGAACATGGCGAGACTGTCGACCATATTTTTATGAGTTATCCTTTCTCTTTATCGGTTTGGGAAGAATCATACAAACTGCTCACTTCTCTTGGTCGATGGCAGGGTTTTTCCTTTGAAGACGCCTTGAAAGATTGTCTTTTGTCAAGGGAACATCAGGAAAACAAGCCTTCCCCCTTCATTGTCGTCTGGGGGATTTGGATGGCCCATAACTCATTGATTTTTCGAGATGAGGTTCAATCGCCCTTACGAGTGGAAATTACTTGTCTTGGCATATTTGAACATTTCAATTCCTTGGGAAGGGTGGGAGTTGGAAATCTATAGGTGATACAGGAGGAAGATATAAATAAGGATCAGTCGTGGGATTTCTTCGATGGGACTGCCTCAGGAGATCAGTTACTGTGTGGGGGGGTGGATGTCTATACATTACCACTTCGCACTTTTCTCTTCTCAAGTCTAGTTTGGGAGCCAGTTCAAATAATTACTCTGACATTATGGCATTAAAACTTTTACTATTATTTGTTGTGGAAAAGGAGTGAAAAACGCTACAGGTTTTTGGGGATTTCTTACTAATCATCAATTGAGTGAATAGAGTACAAAGATGTCACATTTCTCATCTTGTGCTAATTTTTTAGAAAGTTATGAGGATTATAAACTTTCTTATTATTATTCTATATATTTATATAAGAAAAAGGATGTTTGAAAAAATGAAAAAGAAATCTCAATATTAGATATAAAGTAGACTCTACAAAACATAACAAGACAATATCTTTCCACCCAAACAAGTTAGAATATTTAAATAAAACTAACATAAATCATTTAGTATCGCATGTTAAAATTGTAATTGAAAATACTTAACAATACTTGGATTGTAATGAAATGACAAATTATTACATGAATATAAAACAATAAATATATTTACATACCATTAAACCATAATACATGATAGTAACAACACATATCAACACCATATTTATAGCAGGAAACAACTCAAATATTGGAAGGTAAACCTATTGTAAAAAGGTAGAGCTTAAGTTTGAGCAACTTGAATTTGTATATATGGGTTGAAGTGAAAAGTGCTTTGTGATTCTAGATGGCCCTAAATGTGTCCATCACATTTGGTTTCAAATACCAAGGAATCACCACAACATGTACAAGAGAGGAGTAGACTGGAAGGAAAGCCCAACAACTTGGTGGGGACTAATAACAACCATGTGAGCCTTTGTTGAATGAAAAATTGAACCCAAACTTAGTTGGAGCACTCATGAAAGTAAATTTATAAAAGTTATTGTGCCAATATTAAGTGGTTCTAACAGTTGCAGAAGTAAAAAAAGTGCAACCAATCGCCAACCAATGGCAATAATGTTTACTAAAAAGATCAAACCAACCAACATCCACCCTTACAAAACATGTACTACTCCCATGCAACTCAATCATAACTTTGTTAACTCTACCATTGGCCCAAAGAATCCATATCACAAATTCAGCTTCGGCTGCAACGTTGTTTCCTTCATTGAAAAACCAACGAGGATTGTCAGGGGAACATAACAGTGTCCATGCCATTAATATTGCAGGCACAGTGGAAATGATGAATATGTTTTGTGACCAGAATAGAGTGCTCGCCAAGGTTAAGGTCGCTACTAAGGCAAACAAGATTCCAACAAATTGAAAAGTTGAGTCATGGATGCAAGGGCACTACAGATATCAGTGGAAGATATCATTGAAAAATAAAGTTGCCCTAAAGTGGATGAGAAGCCAATATCAAGATCAGTGAGCAACTGACCAATAACCATGGCTTGTTCATTGTGTGTTGTGGGATTTAGAAAAGCATCACTAACAAGAGGGAGGGTATCAAACTTAAATATCCACCTCCTGCCAATGTTAACAACCATTGCATCTATAGTAAAGGATTCAATAGTGACACTTGCAATAGATGTGATTGACTGAGACTTCAAAGTGACAATCAAAGTTGTCTGAATTTTAGAAGAACCACCACATGTGATTTGGAAACCTAAATTTGTTCTCATGCATATTTTTTGGGATGCCCGTAGTGAAGAAGTCAAACTTAAGACACCCCTTCAAAGGTTAACAAAATGACCTTGATTTCCCCCAAAGTGAACAATTCAATTTATCTAGGAAAATGGGCATCATTGTTGTAGGAGAAAGCTTGTGGCCAATGGATGCATTACCACTTGTAGGTGTAGCGAGCATAGTCCAACTAAAAGATATTTGAAGAAACTAGGGTAATATGTCATTGTACAGAGTCTTAGTCTCTTTGAATTTGCACAAAAATATGAACCCTCTAGATTGGGATCTGGTTGAAACTTTACCTGCACAACTAGGACAAAAAATACCCAAATCTTAATCTTGACCACCCTATTTGTCAATGTCTGAAAATGTTGCACTAAGGTAGGGGTGACCTTCTTAAGAAAGATAAACACCAACACCACATGAGAAGCCATTATAGGTACTCTACTCTAGTTAAAACTATAAGGCATGATTCTCGATGCACATTTACTAGATGAGCCAAGACAGGCATTCGTAACATTTGTGTTACCATGAGATTCTCTAGTTATCTCAAACTCCCTAAAAAAACATGTAGTTGAGTCTATCCCAACACACATGTATGCATATGTCGAGATAGATCATCCATAGTGGTGACCACTACAAGTTTAATGAAACCAGAGAGAAACTGGTTGTGCATAGCCATGTACACTGCATTTCCATCTTCCACTTTGATTAATCTAACACTCAATGATGCAAATGCAGGAGCTACCAAACTTGGACACTATTTGGATTCTAACCTATGACAATTATTGATAGTACCACCAATAGCATCCATATATTTTGAACCTTTGTGAAAGGTTTGGAGGACACATTAGAAACCACATTGCCTATGTGTCTCGAGCCTCTCACTAATTCATGTGTAATTTTCGAGACCTCAAATCATGCTTTCTCAGGCAAGGTGTACGTTGTAAATGCATCCATAGATACTTGACTCTTGGGATCAAATTAGGTAACCCTCAAAGGTTTGAATTGGCTGGGAAGTTCAGATTTTTAGTTGTCACAACAACGAATGAGGGATTAGAATTATCGGGGGAAACATCTTTCTCGACCATCAAAGCCTCAAACAAGGGCTTCAAGTTACCCTCAAGTTCATGTTTCTCAATCAAAAAAATTATTGATCATGTGTTGTTGGGATGGATCATAAACATTGGTCATGGGATGAGAGACATGGTCATCAACAATCATGGATTGAGAACATCAATGAGGTGGAACATATTCAAATTGGTCTAAAGGAAGGGAGAGGAAACCCAGAATGGCCTCTAAAAGTAGGGGGGGCAATAAGACATCTGAGAGAGAAGTGGTGTGTATTGTGAGAAGGGCCTCGAAAAGAGGTGGGCCACTATGATCTCTAAGGGAGAAGAGGTGTGCATTGTGGGGGGTTTATTCACAAGGATATCAGATGTGCTTAGTATGGAATAGGAACTCTTGAATTTCAAGGGGGCCGATGAGGATGTAAATCTTGCAAAGCTGGGTGAAAAACTAGGAAGATAAGGAGGGCAACTAAGAAGAGTGGCTAGATGACATATGTCAAGGACTAAACCAAGCAGAGAGAACAGAGGGAAAATTGGAGGAACATATCCATGGATGATAAGAGGAAAACTTGTATGGATGGGATAAAGAGCTTATGGAAGGCCAAAAACGCTTAAATCAAAGAGAGGTGTGTGGCATGAAAAGGGATGTGACTTTATATCTAAAAATTGTACTTAAAGCGAGCAATCAAATAACCAAAATGAGAGGGATAATAACAATAAAATATTATGGTTTCAACTCGCTAGGAATAAAGATAGTTTGATGTGTGGTTGTAGAACGCTTGTGAGCCTATAGAGTTGTTGGGAAAGAAAAAAGAATGCATGTACTAGATGAGAGAACCACTAAAATGGTGAAAATATTCTTGCTATAGAAATGAATTGAACTACTAAGGAACAAGCCTCAAAATCATGTGTAGATCAATCTAAAAGATTAAAACAATGTACCTAGGAGTAAGCCTCACAATTTGGCATAGATCGAGCATGAAGAACCAATCAAAGACTACAAGGATATAATCTACTACTTGTGATAGGCATAGATCTAATTTAGAAAAGGAGTTGTAGACTGAGTAATTAAAAAACAAATTCTCCATGAGCTTTATGCTCCGACACCAATTGATGTGGTTGCATGAACCAAGATTGCAACTAATAGATAATAGAAGAACATTTTTTTCAAAGT
>JASDQU010308049.1:113309-149772 GCA_032191745.1 Picea mariana | reverse complement strand
TAAATATCAGAACAAGACATGAACCTGGGGGTTCAATCTTGGATACATTTGGCCTATGTACTTAGACTCTTATTTTGATATGAATCACAGTTTTCTTTTGCTACTAATATCAGATTTTCTCATGTGTTTCATTGCTCTGTAATTCGATTCAATTTAGCTCAGCTATTAAGAAATTTCATCTTCTTATTTGGCTCATGAATTCGAATTGAATGATCTCTTAGTATCTTGTATGACCCTGCATGTCAATGTACTTGGTTATCTAGAATAGTGTTCTTCATACCCCATTCCAAATTACTGCATCTGATTATTGGTTTCTAAAAGCATTGGCTCATTCGAATGCATGATAAGTTGTTCTTCTCATTAGCCATCCTCAGTTATCCCATTGATCCACAGACATTGATTATTGATTTCTTAAGTTACCAAGCATCCTTAGCTTACAACCCTAAGGAGTTTCTTGGAGTGATAACACCTTCCAAGGCTTCAACAACAGGCCAGACAGGAAGTCTCAGAGCACTGTAGCTGTAGTTTAGCACCTTCAGGAAATCAATCCCCAGTAATTCTATCACCCAAAGAATTGCTCACGGACCTGACAACCCGCTTCTTCAGTCCATCTCCCAAGCTAACCAGCTACACGAACAAATATGGCTATGGATATATGTTCAGGTACGGTGACAGGAATGTCTTAAAGATAACCGATTGTGTGTGGGAAATGGTCATGGAATCATGGTTGAATGATGGGTGGAATGATTGGAAAAGATGATGGTAAGAATGATGGGGAAGGTGTGAAAATAAACTAAGTCCCAACAATATGTATGCATGTCCCCAACTTGACACTTGTCATGTTGGAAGCTACTTTGGTCCACTTGTCTCCAACTTTAGAACTTAGGATAAAATAATTATCCATACTTTATGTTTTAAGAAATATTAATATAATATTCCTTTTTGGCTTAATTTCTCTAGCTTAGCCCTTTTCTTAATTTTTTGGCTCTCCCTTTCCCTAAATGGTGGAGTTCAGTCCCCCATATATTTTATCGTGGTCGGTCTACGTGAAGTGATGTATTTTATATTAATCATGAGACATATACAAAATAGGCGCACTAGCGTTTAACATCTAGGCGCTCTAGCCTAATTCCAAAACATAAGCATCCTAGCTTATAATGTTGGCTCACCAGCCTATAACACATATCATATACACAAAGGCTCGCTAACCTCAATGTTGTGCACACTTTAGTTACTGTGCACAGTATCCGAAAATGTGCACACTACATCATTTTACTGTTCAGTACATACGCGCACTATAACATGAAAGGTGCATTACAAAATGATGTCAAAATAGCTCACCAGCTTAAGTACACTTGCATTACATTTACAATTTGGTTCGACTGAGGTATATTGCAATCCCCTCCCCTTATTTATGCACTGTCCTCAGTGCATCATGTACCCATATACAACAAAAATTTCAAAAATCCTCAAAAATATGCGGGTATTCTGCCCGCATTGCATCCTCATGCTCCCAAGTAGCGTCCTCAGGACCGTACTAGGTCCATTGGACCTTTACAAGCCCTATGGATCAATTCCAGAGCTGTTTGATTTTCCGGTCCAGAATGTGCACTGGATGCACTTGGAAAGCGCCTTCTTGCTCCACCTGAATCACATTCCAATCAATAACATGGTTAGAATAAGGTATATATTTCTTTAGTAATGATACATGGAATGCATTATGAACAGACATAGATGCAGTCAATGCAATCATATAAGCAACTGGACCAATCCTCTCTAGGATTTCAAATGGCCCACAATAACGAGCTGCCATCTTTGAACAGTTTCCCAACTTCAGAGAACTTCTGTTGGCTTTTACTTTCAAAAATACATGGTCTCCCACATTAAATTCCCTATGATTTTTTCCTTTATCAGCATAAATTTTATGCCTGTCTTGGGCAGCCTTTAAATTTCACTTTATTTTTATCATGTTCTCCTCCATTTCCCTGAGAAAATCTGGTCCAACCACTGCTTTGTCTACTGGGTTATCCCAACTTTCTAGAGTGTTGCACTTTCTGCCACAAAGTGTCTCAAATGGGTTCATCTTTAGAGATGCTTGGTACCCATTGTTGTAAGCAAACTCTACCAAGTGTAGGTAGTCTTCCCATTTTTATGGTTTATCCATCACATACATCCTCAACATATCTTCAATCACTTGATTCACCCTCTCTGTTTGTCCATTTGATTCTGGATGATAGGTTGTACTAAAATTCAAATTTGTTCCAAATCCATTAAGTAATCCCTTCCAAAATTTCAAAGTAAATCGTAGATCTCTATCAGACACAATTGTCTTGGGTATGCCATGTAATCTAACAATTTCCCTCATATAAACATTAGCAATGTTCATTGCCTTGTGAGTGAGCTTAACTGGAATAAAATGGGCAGCTTTAGTAAGCTTATCTACCACTACCATGATAGAATCATGTTGCTTGTTCGTTCTGAGCATTTTGGTGATGAAATACATCGTTACAACTTCCCATTTCCACTCAGGAATGGATAATGGTTGTAGAAAACCAGCTGGGTGTCTATGCTTAGCCTTTACCTTTTGACATTCCAAGCATTTGGCAATAAAATCAGCAACCTCTTTCTTCATGCTTGGCCAATAATATTGGCTCTTGACAACTGTAATAGTTTTCTGATATCCTGGGTGCCCAGCATAAGGCACATTATGCATTTCTCCCAATATTAGATTTTTCAATTCCTGAGAATTTGGTACATAAATTCTGCCCTTTTACATGAGAATTTCATCATTATCTAGCTTATATTCTTCAATTTTCTGCTACAAAATACCTTGTTGTACTTTTGCCACTAATTCCTTGTATTGCAAATCTGATTTGGCAGCTTATATGATTTTGTCTTTCAAATCTGATTGATACATGCTAATGGTTGTAGCATGCAATTCATGTACTCTTTTGTTGAGTGCATCAGCCACTTTGTTCTCTTTCCCCTTGATATGCTTTATATCAAAGTCATATTCGCTTAGAAATTCTAACCATCTGTTTTGCCTAGCATTTAGATTTGGATGATAAAATAAATATTTTATACCATTGTGGTATGTTCTTAGCTCGAACCTTTTTTCCATGAGGTAGTGTCTCCATTTCCTCAAGGCGTGCACTATGGCTTCCAACTCCAAATCATGAGTGGCATAGTGTATTTCATGTTTTTTTAACTTCCTAGATACATAACATATAACAAACCCATTCTGAGTGAGGACTCCACCAAGTCCTTCATTACATGAATCTGTGCATACAATGAAGTCTTCATTTGGGTCTGAAAACCTTAGTATTGGAGCACTTGTCAATAATTGTTTCAAGTGTTGGAAACTCTTTTCACAATCCAGTGTCCATTGAAACTTCACACCCTTTCTTTGCAAGGAAGTGATTGGGTGTTAAATCTTTGAGAATCCTTCAATAAATCTTCATTAATATCCTGCAAGACCTATGAATGATCTCACCTCTGACACATTATTTGGCACTGACCATTCTCTAATGGCTTCTATCTTCTCAGGATCCACTGCTATCCCATCCTTTGAAATGATATGCCCCAAATAATGAATTTGTTTATGATAAAATGAGCACTTTCTCAATTTGGCATACAACTGATGCTCCCTTAATACTTGCAACACCATCCTCAAATGATGTTCATGCTCTTCCTCTGACTTAGAATATATAAGAATGTCATCCAAAAAGGCAATGACAAAATTGTCTAAATATTCTCGGAAAACACCATTCATTAAGCACATGAAAACAGTTGGTGCATTTGACAACCCAAATGGCACCACTATGAACTCATAATGACCATACCTTGTCCTGAAGGCATTCTTGCTAATATATTCCTCTTTAATCCTTACCTGATGGTATCCTGATCTGAGATCTATCTTTGAAAGTATCTTTGCATCCTTCAACTGATCAAAGAGATCATCAATCCTTGGTAGAGGATACTTGTTCTTAACAGTCACTTTATTCAACTGTCTGAAGTCAATGCACAATATTAATGTTCCATCCTTATTTTTCACAATCAAGACTAGGGCACCCCAAGGTGACACACTTGGGCGTATATATCCCTTCTTCAAAAGTTCTTCAAGCTGCATTTGCAACTCCTTCGATTCTGGTGTACTCATTTTGTAAGGAGTCTTTGACACTGGAGTTGCTCTAGGTATTAGATTTATAAAGAAATCAATGTATCTCTTTGGGGGTAGTCCTGGTACCTCCATGAATACATCTTCAAATTCTTTCAGGACTGCATAATCTTCCAAAGTTGGCACCTTATCTTTAGGTGTCTCTTCCATATGAGATGCAAATATTTGACACCCTTTTCTGTAACATTTCTTCAACTGCAATGCTGAAATTTCTCTAATGGTTACTGCCCTGGGAATTCCATGCACTTTCCTTTGATTCCCTTCCTCAACTAAGCAATCAAATGCTTTGTTATGACAGTCTAAGAGAGCATTATGTTGGTCCAACCAATCCATCCCAATTAGACAGTCATAGGAACCTAAAGGCAAGATGTTCAAATTTGCCTTGGTGTTTAGTCCATTCATGTCCATGATGCATGACTTAACCATCTCATTAACTTTCATTTTAGCTCATGTAGCCAGCTGCACCATCCACGATTTTCCATGCTTGATTCTTGGAAATTACAAACTTTCCACCATCTTAGGATCTATATAGCTATGACTAGCTCTTGAATCAATTAAAATAGAAATGGCTTGGCTGTTGATCATACCTTCCACTTCAATCATATGGGACTGATACTATGCTTGCTTGTTGTCCAGGGCTTCATAGATCCTTGGCACATTTATGCCCATGCCCTCCATTGTTTCAGCTTGCTGTACATTGTGAACAGTCCTCCCTTTTTCACCTCTGTGAGAACAATCTCTGAACATATGGTCTCCTTTACAACCCCCAACATTGAATAGGTGGTTGTTTTGGCCTTTGACTCCCTGCCTCAATCATTCTGGGTTCTCTAGGAGTTTTTTGTCCTTGAGGATTATTTATGAATAATGGTGGCTTAGACCCTTTCTTCCTTTGATCCATCTTGAATTTATTTTTGTCTTCCCAGTCATTTTGGAAAGTTGGCCTTGATTTATGTTGATCATAAAGGCATTTACCTCGCCTTGTGGTCTCTTCCAATGTCTTGGGATCATCATACTGTATTTTTTCACTGATGAATGATGGAAATCCACTCAAATACATTTGAATTTTGACTGTCTCTTCCTTGATGAAAGAGACATACTTCAGTAGTTCTAGAAACCTTCTCTCATATTCATCTATGGTCATACTTCCAAGCTTGAGTTCAAATAACTCTTTCATTTTCTTGTCATAATATCTCTTAGTCAAGTATTTCCTCTCAAAATACTTCTTGAATTCCCTCCAAGTAACACTTTTCTCTTTAATGTGTTGCACCTGCACAAGCTGATCCCACCACATGGATTCCTTTCCCTTGAGTTGATAGATGAAAATTCTACCCTCTGCATGAGAAGAATAATTCTGCAATTGAAAATACTTTGTCATGCCCAGCAACTATGTTTCTTCATCTTCATCCTTCTTGTGCTCACCATCAAATGTAGGAGGTTTGATTTTGTTCATTTATCCTCATAGCTCATCCACCCCAGACCTCTTATGCCTCCTGACAGGGGATGGACTTGAGTTGTTGCATGTTCTCTTATTGTAATGCCTATGGGAGTGGTGGTGATGTCTGCTAACACTTCTTGTTCTTCTTTTCTCATCCAAAGTCTTGTGACTTCCAGATTTTCTTGAACCACTCTCCTTATCCAATTTCTTTTCTATTATGTTCAATCCCTCCAATAACTTCATGTTGAAGTCATCCTGCTGCTCCTTGGCTTTCATAATCCTTTCATTATCATCTTTATGGCTTTGGACATCCTTCTGCAAATTTTTAATGGTCGCTATCATATTCATGTTTTCATTTATTTCATCTCCATGTCCATTGGAGTTTGTTCCTTCAATGCCCAAATGAACCTCCATCCCTCTGCTCTCATCTCGCTGACTATAATTTCCCTGTGCCTCTTCCATTCCTATGGACTTTGCATTGATCTTGATCTGATCTAGTTGTTGTTAATTCTGTAAAATGTGCAGCCATCAAAAATTATCAGACCAACTAACTCAACAATTCATGAAAAATATGAACCATTTTGGTTCAATATATACATCAGGATTATTTCTTTCGGTTTCCTGGTGTTATCACCATGAAAATATTTTTTTTTAGATAAGACCCAAGTCTTGATAATTTAGCAAGAACTACATCATCGCACAGAGATACATCGGGGTGAAAGGCAGGTTACCGAAACCATTTTTTCCAAAGTCCAGATGTCACGTGTTTCAATATGTCAAAACCACCACTCGTGGGATGGATGATGACTAGTCAAATCACCATGTTTCACTTGTTCGGTATTGCACAGTTGTATGATGTCAGGTAAATGTCGCCATGTAACGAACTCAAAATATAATCATTTGAAAATGGTTTAGCCGAGCATGGAAAACCAACGCACTTGTATGAAATTTTGTCTGTGATTCATGATTGGGACACTATAACTACCAATTCTCAAGTATGGAGGCATCATCTTATCTATAACTGAAGTAATCTCCAAATTGCTCGACCTTCTGATCTCTGTAAAATCATTTCAGTGTCCACAAAATTGAGGTACATGGACAAATTTATATCTAGTGAGACTAGTTATTCAGGCAACATGGTAGATTTTCCTACGAGTAAGAAGGAAAGGGTAATTGTGCAAATATTAGCGACTAAATTTCACACAGAACCTGCTACAGACTCGAAATTGGAAGTCAGGTTAAATCCCATTATGAAGGATCTAGTCATCAACAGGTGAGTTGTTAAGAAGAAACGGAGCAAGCGACAAAAGAAAGAAACCATAGTTGAAACAGTTGAAAGTGTTAGAGAGGATCAACCGGTCTGGTTAGATACTTTAAAGGAGGAGATCGTTAAGATAAAATGAGTTCTCGAATAAAATTAAGTATATTTCAGCAATATTTGGATAGATGAGAGCAGAGGTAAGGGGCCCCAGATATGATAGACATGTTATCAAACGGTCCCTTTAAAATAAGATAATTGTTATTTTAAATCATTCCCTTTTTGTAAATTATTTCTATTTTTAGAAATATGCGGAAGTTCGAGCATTTTTGAATTCTACAAATAATTCCTCTATATAAACATATTATCTCGAGGAAGAGAAAAGGGAAAAAGGAACCTGCCCTCTGTGTAGGAAGACTTTTTGTAATTTTGGGATTAAAATGAATATATAAACGTAGAAGCGGATTTTGGATTGTTTATGACAAGATTCTAACAGGTGGTAATATGAGTCTTGTTTTCTTTCATAGTATGTGTTTCTTGTAATCTTATATTTCACTTTCATCTGTCTGAATCGGAGAAATATAAAACCTAGAATTCATCTCTGAGATGCTCTCAGCTTAGCAATTTAGACTATATTTATTTCTTCTCAAACCAACTCTCAATTCATTTTAAATAATACTCTGATGCAGTTGTGTGTTTCTTTTTCCTCTAATACCATGCAATTTTTCTATCAAACTCACACTCATCGCCTTAATTAGCCTTCCAAACGACTTCACGCTCACAAAATTTCAACCTGTACACCCATATTTATTGTGCATAGCAACACCACAAGGTAAATCATGCTTTCGTGCACCTATATCCACTATGAATTTCTTCTCCGTCGCACCAATAAATTGTGCGCACTAATTTTGCGTTGCGCGCCAATATCCACTGTGAACAGTTTTGGTTCTTGCACTGATACCTATTGCACACATTTTTTGTATCGCGCACTGATATTCCACATGCATTTTGCTCTATGCATTGCACCATGCCAACGTCAATATGCGCCCACCACGCACAATAATTTGTGTGCACCATTGAATATACTGTCATGAGACAACTTATACGCGTACTGTGCATGCACCAACCAAACTCCTCTTTGTTTTGTAATACTGCACACACCATGTGCACCATTACTATGTGTGTACACACCGTGCAATGCTAAATTTAGCGTACGCATCTGCACACAAATTTTTTCGTGTGACACCCCTATTTATCGCGCTTACCTGCATGCCAACATTTTCCACACAGTGCCAAAATTTACCGCGCGCACCTACATGCCAATATTTTCCGCGCGCACCTGCCAATATTTTCCATGTGGTGCCAAAATTTACCATGGACGCTCTGTGACTTGAAATTTGGCCACTTCGAAAGTAATCTTCTATGAATATTCACTTCAACTGAACCTTTCCAGCCCATCTAGACTCAGTGTTGGAACTGAAGCTCTGATACCATATTGTAACATCCTCGGCCACCCATGGTCGGGCCACGCTACATGAGGGAACACTTTCATTCTCTCACTATGGAAGATACTGTGACATACCCAGTATTCAACTGAGCTATGCCACATAAAATTTTCTCTTCAAACTGCATGCAATTAATGTTGATATTATGGTAGTTGTGGGAGGTATTTACTTCCATGTCTAAACATGATGAGAATAGAATATTCCAGGAAGAAAGAAGAAACCCTAATGAGTTTGCTAATAACCATAGAAGACAAGTCGGCTCAAGGGGATAGTTTGTATTAGGTTATTAGCCTCCAAGAGAAGAAGTCGGCCAAAAGAAATATTACATACTGAGTAAATAGGTACCTAGAATGAGAATTCGACCCAGACAGTTAGCTAGAATTAATATAAATACAGAAGGCCAGTCTTCATTCTGGCAGGCATTCTCAGAACTGCAGAGCTCACTTGTGCGCACTGCAGTTAGCCAGTACATGCACAAGTTTGAAGGAGAGTTTTCGTTGCAGCTAGAAGATTACGTTTTGGCTTGGGCTATCTCTTGGTTATGGTTTGGACTATATAATCAACTCTTGTTTGGTGCGCTATCCCTGAAGAAAGGTGTGCCACCCTTTATTTGGCTATCTAGCCTAGGGTTTTCTTCTGAAGTGATTCTCTGTCAAGGTTAAGGTGCTCGAAGGGTGGCTTCGGCCTATGGTTGGGTGACAATAGTGATATTGTCTATGGTAAAATGAGCACATCCATCATATTCTAATAGTTTATGGGCCCACACCTCCTTCATTCATTCTAACCACTAGAAGGGAGCATAGCCATAAGGATATTAATCTCATTGAAGAACAATCGCTAGGGTTTCTAGAAGGACCAATCACCAAAGCACTACTGCTAGGGTTACTAGCAGGTGTAGTTGCAGAAACCCTAGCCCTCTCATTGAGGCACCTTAAGTGAAGAGATTGACCTAATTTCTTGATAGACCAGTGCGCCCTAGCCTAGCGCATCTCCTGGTACTCTGAGAAAGCCAAGACGTCAAGTTTGAGTTTTTGGTCAAATCTAGGGTTGACCAAGTCAAAGCATCCATGACTTACTCTATGAAGTCAGAAAACAAGTTAGATGGATCTTCTAACTTCAAAGCGTGGAAGACAAGGATTGACCTCATCCTTGGCAAGAATAAAGTGTTGGATATCGTGAAAGGAAAGATCGTGGAACCAGAGTTTGAAGAAGGAAAAGGGAAGGAACCGCATAACGTTGGAGTTATGAAGAAGTTCAAAGACGGTGACATCAATTCCATGAGTATCATAGTGGACTCTATAAAATACCACTTGATACCCTACATCTCCCATCTTTACTCATCAAAGAAGATGTACGATGCCCTAACAAACCTCTTCTCAATCAGAAACATTGGACAAGTAATGAGTCTGAAGAATGAGCTCCATGACATGAAGATGAATGATGATGACAACATAACATCATACTTTGTGAGAATATCTCAATTAAGAGATCAACTACAAGCTATTGAAGATATCATTTCAGAGAAGGAATTGGTAAGCATAGCACTCAATGGTCTTCCCAAGATGTGGGATGCATTTGTCGCAAGCATGAACACAAGGAAGGAGTATCCTACATTTGAGGAACTTTGGACTTGCTATCCTCAAGAAGAGTCAAGGATTAGTGCAAAAGAGAAACCCCAAAATAAGTACGATGATCAAGCCTTCACAGCAAGGTTCAAGGATTTCAAGAACAAAAGGAAGTTTGGCTCCAGGAAGAAAACAAATCAAGAGAAAGATATGTCAAGGATACAATGCTTCAATTGTCAAAAGTATGGTCACTACAAGAATCATTGTCCCGAGTTAAAGAAAAGGAAGGAAACACACGAAGCATCATTTTATGAAGAAAGGGAACCCTCAAAGAAATCCAAGTAGGACAGAACAAACTTCTTCTTCTAAGACAAGATAACAATACTCTTCATAGTTCTTGTACATACCATGTTTTAGGTACATATCTTGCATATCTATTTCTTAGAATATAATATGTTCAAAGAGAAACTATACTTATGGAAGAACAATAAGATAAGGACTGTTATCACAATGACTATGAGACAAGCTGCAAGATAAGCCCAAATTAGAAAGAAACCTAGAAGAAGTAAAGACGGAAAGAAGTCAGCAATCAAGAGGAAATTGGAAAAAGATTTGTAACACTTTGCAGAAGTAAATAAGGATGCAGATGGAAGCGTGGACTCTCCTAGATGGAGGGAGCTGATTATATATTACCAAAAGAAGAGCATGCATTCATACATGAAGCAAGGATTAGGAGGGAGATAACCCTATGATCCATTGAAGATGATAAACTATATCCATGGTAGCAGCCATGAAAAGCAATACGTGTTCAGTCTGACTTAAGAAGAAGTCTTCTTCGAAAAAAAGCCTTAAAGTACCCTTGGTTATCCATCCACATCCATGATCCTACGATAAAAGGAAGAAGCTGGAATCTTCAGAGCATGGAATCTATATAAAACTCCATGGACCCAAGATCTAAAGAGAAACATGATGAAGAACATGAATATTCCAAGAAAGAAAGAGAAGCCAGANGATCCTACGATAAAAGGAAGAAGCTGGAATCTTCAGAGCATGGAATCTATATAAAACTCCATGGACCCAAGATCTAAAGAGAAGCATGATGAAGAACATGAATATTCCAAGAAAGAAAGAGAAGCCAGAACAACCAGTCATTGTATCGAGAATCACAAGATTACCAGCTTGATTTGAACTCACTAAAATAAATCAAGCAGAGGTATTGAAATTTGTGATGAAGAACAGTGTATGAAAGACTTATGAATGTAAGCATTACAAGTTCCAGAACTAGAGGTTCTCCCAGATGGAGGGAGAAGACTATGATGATTACTTGTTCCAGTAAACTAGATATATCTTTACATGATCCATTAAATCGTCTGCAATATCCATAGGTTGGAATTGACATCAAATGAATGCAGAGACTATTCTCTAGAATAATTGAACAAAGAGTGTATGTAGAGCAACCTCAATTCTTTGAGGTATACCAGAAAGAGACCCTTGTATGCAGATGGAAGAAGACAACTTGGTGGAGAACCTCCAATGCACAACAGAAGCATGGTGAAGACTTTCTATAACAGAGATTTTGTATCAGAATGATTACTCAAAAGATCAGGATGATGGATTGCCAATCCATGACAAAGATCTCATGATGACAGAAGAAGTGCCACATGGATATGTTCCATTTTAAGCCTTTCCACGATGTTATGAGCTAGCAGGAAACCAAAGAGTTGAATTCAACTATGATATATTGTAATGATCAAAGTTATATGAAGCCTTAAAAGAAAACTAGTGTTCCAAAAAGACCGAAGTACATTGCGATGAATCATTATATTCTCTATGATGAAGTCCAGAAAAGAGAAGTGGTTCTCCTATATATATCTCCATAGATGAGCAGATAAGAAGATATTTTGGTAAAGCCTCTGTCCAAGATGAAAGAGTTTGCGTACTCAAGCTGGAGCTCGTGGAGATGAATCCCTTATTGAAAAATGAAGAGATGACTCCCAGGATCGGAGGGAGCACTGATGTACTAATTTATGGACAGTCATTTTACAGTTCAAAAAATGGTCTGGGATGAGCAGTTCCTTTCCATCTCAAAAAGTGGGTTGAGATTTCTGACGGACAAGCATTTTTCAATTTGAAAAATGGTCGAGATCGAATGGTCATTTTCGTAATGAAAATGGTTCGATGGATTGTTGATGTACCATAGACAGTGATTTCCCATTGTGGTTAACATGGGGAATGGTCTAGGACATTATCTCTTCTTGATGGTCAATCAAGAAGACTGTTCCACCTCGTCGAACAATCGTTCTTTCAAAGTTCACAGTTGTGAGCAGTTTCGAAGAATGGTCTGTTTTGGAGGTTGGTGCATGACAGTCATTTCCTTAGGAAATGGTTCGGACAATCATTCCCTAGGGTAGATTCATTCTCTCCATGTTGCACTTTGTTTGGTGTCGTAGGAATGGCCCAGATAGGTGAATGGTCCAGGTTCAGCAATCAGAAATAGACATTCCCTAGGGTAGAATCATTCTGTCCAGGTTGCACTTTGTTTAGTGCCGGAGGAATGGCCCAGGGTGGGGAATGGTCCAGGCTCAGAAATCAGGACAATTATTCTTCCTTGCTTGAGAAGAATAGTCCAGATAGATCATCAGTGATGTTTGACTTTCTGAGGGTAGATGATCTTCCAAATCTCACAGATGTGAGTGGAAGAATGGCCCAGATGATTCAGTTTATATTATAACAATGTTTTTTGTGCAGGTGGATATCATATGATTGTTATGGAGATTGTATGTCTCTGGACAGTAGATGTATTCTACTATGGTGGATGTGTTCCACTGATTGTGATTATATATCATTGATCAAGTACCTATGTGCTACTTGGTGTGGTAGTGTACCACTGGATTGTATTTGTGTACTACTATGGATATATACAATTGTGTTCTATTAAATGATATTGTTCCAATTCCCTTGAAGACTATCAGCAGTGTTGGAAATGATTATCAGCTAGAGGATGATTAATGGACAGAAATTTCTCAGACAGAAAATAGTCCAGGACATCTATTCTTCTAGGACATATGTTTGGATTATAAGAATGGTTCTTGTGTCACTCTATGGAGTGAGTGACTTATCCAACATCATGTTTGATTACTCAGATGGAGTATGATTTCAAGAGACTATGCAGTTGATGACATTGATAATGATGATGGTGCTTATGATATAATCTTGAGATATTATGTACAACTATGATGATGCTACTGATTCAATGGTATGTTTGTGTTCAATACCATTGTCTTCAATACCTCCCTAGCTAGGAGGGAGTGTTGATATTATGGTAGTTGTGGGAGGTATTTACCTCCACGTGTAAACTTGACAAGAATAGAATATTTTGGGAAGCAAGAAGAAACCCTAATGAGTTGGCTAATAACCCTAGAAGACAAGTTGGCTCAAGGGGATAATTTGTATTTGTTTATTAGCCTCCAAGAGAAGAATTCAATTAGAAGAAATATTATATATTGAGTAAATAGGTACCTAGAATGAGAATTCGGCCCAGGCAGTTAGCCAGAATTAGTATTAATACAGGAGGCCAGTCTTCATTCTGGAAGGCATTCCCAGAACTGCAAAGCTCACTTGTGTGCACTGTAGTTAGCTAATGTGTGCACAAGTTTAGAGGAGATTTGTCACTGCAGCTGATGCAGCTAGCAAATTGTGTTTTGGCTTTGACTATCTCTTGGTTATGGTTTGGACTATATGATCAGCTCTTGTTTGGTGCGTTGTCCCTGGAGAAAGGTGTGCCACCCTTTGTTTGGATATCTAGCCTAGGGTTTTCTTTCGGAGTGATTCTCTGTCAAGGTTAAGGTGCTCGGAGGGTGGATTCGGCCTATGTTTGGGTGACAATAGTGATATTGTCTATGGTAAAACGAGCACATCCTTCATATTCTAACAATTAAAACATACGCACATAGCCCTATTGTGGAAGCTTTACATATAAAACGTAAACAAATAATTACATTCTGTAAATATATGATTTCATATTGAAATAACAGTAAACACGGACATGAAACATATACAGGAAATACCCATAAACATACAGACAATTATGACCGCACATCTGATAAACCCATAAAATAGGTATGTAAATAACAATGCAACATGTAATTTTATCACACAGTTAACACTTATCTTTGTAAGAATATCACCAGTTGCATGCAGGTTGTCCACGAACCTCCCAGCCTTAGAATACACTCTTCATCACTCTCAACAGTGAGTCACCCTCGAGCTAGGACTAAACTCCACCCGGGTAAAGGGATTCCTAACCAGGATAAAGGTTCACAAACATCAAGAAAGACTTTTTCTCAGGTGCTCACTCAACTAGCAGCCTACAACCTCTCATTCGCCACATGCCTGTCCCACCCAAGAAAGTGTTCCCCTTCTCTGCTCAACAATCCTTCGGTTGCCCCACTTCCCTTCCAGGGCTTCAACAACAGGCCGGACAGGAAGTCTCAGAGCATTGTAGTTGTAGTTTAGCACCTTTGGGAAATCAATCCCTAGCAATTCTCTCACCCAGAGAATTGCTCACGGGCCTGACAACCCGCTTCTTCAGTCCATCTCCCAAGCTAACCAACTACATGAACAAATATGGCTATGGATACCGATTCAGGTACGGTGACAGGAATTTCTGAAAGATAACCGACTGTGTGTGTGAAATGGTCATGGAATCATGGCTAAATTATGGGTGGAATGATCGGAAAAGATGATGGTAAGAATTAGGGGGAAGGTGTGAAAATGAACTAAGTCCCAACAATATGCATGTATGTCCCCAACTTGACACTTGTCATGTTGGAAGCTACTTTGGTCCACTTGTCTCCAACTTCAGAACTTAGGATAAAATAATTATCCATACTTTATGTTTTAAGAAATATTAATATAGTATTCCTTTTTGGCTTAAGCTCTCTAGCTTAGCCCTTTCCTTAACTTTTTGGCCCTCCCTTTCCCTAACTGGTGGAGTTCAGTCCCCCATCTCTTTTATCCTGATCGGTCTACGCGCAGTGATGTATTTTATATTAATCATGAGACATATACAAAATAGGCGCACTGGCCTTTAACATCTAGGCGCTCTGGCCTAATTCCAAAACATAAGCATCCCAACTTATAATACTGGCTCACCAGCCTATAACACATATCATATACACAAAGGCTCGTTGACATCAATGTTGCGTGCACTTTAGTTACTGCACGCGGTATCCAGAAATGTGCACACTACATCATTTTACTGCATAGTACATGCATGCACTATGCCATGAAAGGTATATTACAAAATGATGTCAAAACAGATCACCAGCTTAAGTACACTTGCATTACATTTACAATTGGGTTCAGCCCAGGGATATTACACTCTGGCTCCTATCTTTGAAACAGATTTTATCAAGCGATCTTGTGCAGCATCATCTAGTACATTTTCTTCTCCCTCTGCTTCTTCTTCGCTCTCAGCTTCACTAACATCACCAGTGTTTGGTTCTCTCCTCCGTGTTGTTTCCGTGGCGTCCAGTCTCATTCGAAGTTGCTTCATTTCTTCTTCCATTTCTACATTCGCTCTGCACCTTCTGGGTGGCATGATTTCACTGTGTCTCCTAAAAACAAAAATCAATTTTCTTTGATACCACAAATGATACCAACTTTCCTCCTTTCTCTTTTTGTCTGTTGTCTGCAAACAAACTTAAAATTAGCTCTGATACCACCTAATGCAGCCCCCCTACTTCCTCGTAGGGCTATGTGACCCCTCGGTCTTGGATCCTTCAATTCTTGAGTCTAAAGACTCGTTGGAACCCTAAAGGTCCCCCTCTGTATCTAAACACAGGCCCCCTCATCTTCCCAGTGTAGGTTTAACAACAACCCGTGACCTTCCCTTTCGCTCTGTGAAAAAACTCAGAGTGTCGGCATTAGATCCCTTTCAAGTGAGCCCTCACTTGATATGACCTGGGGCTATGACCACAGGATTGTGGGCGCATTCATAAGCGGTTTGGAGTTAAACCAATTTTGGGCCCGCAATACTCCTACGGCCTCCACGTGTCCCCTTAGTGAAACCATGGTTCAAATTGCGACCCGCCTTCGATACCTTAACCTCCTCGCAACTTCTATATTCACAATGACACAGAATCGTCGATCTAACAATCTTGAGGATAACGTCCTGATCGATGTTCAAATCTGCTCCCTTCTTATCTATGGACCAGATCAACTCTTCTTGAATCAATGGCCAAGGCCCTCTTCGCAATTTCGAACTCCAAGAGTTTGAAATCTCAAACTCAGCTCTCTTTTATACTCCAACCTTCCAGAATTATCAATCTACGGACACATGTCCCATAAATCAATGGCCATGCCTTCACCTGGGTTTTTGACCTTTCAAACTAGATCAACGGTACAATGGCCCCTTCTCGATAAGTCGATATTTCTTTCGGGGCTCTAGACTTCTGAGATTTCAAATATCAAACCTCTTCCTTCAAATGTATTTTACCCAGAGTCTAATATCTCTTGATGCGTGTCCCCCTGATCCAACGATCGAGGATTACTTCAGGGATTTACCCGGAGTTAACAGATTTGCGCCACGTCTTCCTAAATCCAATGATTGTGAATCTCTTCAGGACTTTACCTAGAGTTCGCATATTCACGCCACATCTCCCTTAGATATCACGGTCCAGATCTTACCTCAGGACTTCAGGTCTTCACGCTCCGGTGATCTCAATTCTCAAACTGAAAATTCACTTCTTCTTTTCCCCAAATTTTGAGATCTGTTGACAAGTGTATCCTCCCAAATCAACGACTCACGGCTCTTTGGCTCTCCGCACTTCACGTGTTTCAAGTCTCAACTTTCACCTTCCCCAAAATCTTTCGAGCTACTGACACATACCCTCCTAGCTTCAACGGTCCTGATATGATCCAACTCTCTGGCTCTCTGGCTCTCCGCGCTCTAGATGTTTCAAGTCTCAAACTTGATTCCTTATGTGCCTAATATATCCAACGACTCACGCTTGATCAATCAGATGGTTGAGATTCCCCTTCGGTGTTCCGGCACTTCTGGACTTCAGGAATCCAATTTTCAAGATGCTCTCCCTCCTAAGCTTACAGCAACTAATGACTATGATTCCTCCTGGAAATACGACGCTTGGTCTTCACCTCCAGTGATCTGATGGCTTAGATCTATCACATTGATCGGATGGTCAAGATTCTATTTCAGGTCTCCGGACTCCGTGAATCTCATGTTTCAACTCTAACAACTTCTCTCCTCTATACGCGAAGTGATAAGGTTCACGCACTTCCTTCTAATCCGACGATCAAAATCATTCTTCCTCCTGAGCTTATGATATCTATCCGCCTTAGAATATTTATCCTTTTTGAAAGGTTTAACCTTTTTTCTCCCGACGAATCCATCTCTAGGATCTCATCAACACTCGTAAAAAGTGTTATCTCTTCTAATCTTCTATCCTTGAAATGATTTTGATCTCCCACGCACACTCTGCGTTCTCAGGATTTCGAATAACTCAGTTCAAAGGATTTTCTTTCAAATAAAATGATTCTTACCCACCTGGCATTATTTTGCGTTGGTTCTTCAAATTTTGTTGTCTTCTTGACGCTGTGCACACCTTGCACCTGATCTGAATTTATTTGATTCTCTCTGAACTTCTCTGAGTCAATCCTAGACTCAATTGATGCACTCCTTGCATTCGATATGCACACCTTGCATACAAGTATCAGAAGAGAAATGATTGAAACTCAACCAGCTTCATCACGAACTCATACAGTTAATCTCTCAAACACTCATACATGAAATGAACTGTAACAAATGATACACACAAAATAACATTCATTCAATCACACATGAAATGAACACAGTCCAAGGATTTAGGAAAATTTTGGTTTGTTCTATTCATTCATGAAAAACAAAATACATAGTGTTTCTGCTACTCTACTTTGCTCTACCGATCTCTCTCTTCTATCTATCTATTTGTTCTTATCTGTTACAATACAACAATGAGAAGACTATCTAAGGACCACTTCAGGAGCTCCCTCATCCTATCTGAAGTCTATCCTATCAATTCAAAGCTTCTACCTACTTGGTCCTATCACAATAACTACTAGTTATTGTCAGATAGAGTCGACACTCCATATCTACAATTCTTACAGTCCTTCAAGACTTTACAAATAAGTTACATTATAAAATGTTGTTACAAAAATATCTCAACAACCCATTAAATGCTAAGTTAAATACTCGATTTGAAATTCTGTCATTGCGGAGATGTCCTATGTTTGCATCCATGTGTGCGTTGTTGACTTTGAAGGCGATGCTCCTGCATCAATATTACAATATAGTTAAGAGTGTATAGTATCAACCTAAGGTATAGGCAACTAATCACAAGAATGAAGATGCAAGTTCAAATTGCATTTCTGCTATGAGATTTTTGTTATGTTCTTATCAGTTTTCTTGGGTATCGTCAATTCTATTATATTTCTAAGTCTTCATACTTTTAAGCCCTTCTTTGTTGAAAATGGAAGCTAACTTGACTTTTGGAGGAATCGTAATTGTTATCTCAGTCGATGGCATTGGAGTTAGACATTTGGATTTAAATTTGATATTTTTTATCGCTCTATAAATGAGACATTGACATTAAATGTTCATTGCGTGTGTCTTTTTATTACAATGCAAAGTATTGTAACATATTTTAGTTGTGGGAATAATTGTAGTGGACATTTTCCCCGTGTTTCAAGGTTTGTTTCTATCTTTTGTATGTGATATTTTGTAGATTTTAAAACTGTTTTTTCTTCTAGCTTTGTAAATGAGGCTTTGACATGAAATATTGATGTCTTTTATCAGTTTCGCTATCAATTCCAAGTGACTGTTACATATTTCAGTGTATCTATTCTGGAGGTTGAGGGAATGACTACAGTGAATATACTACCTATGTTTCATTGTTTGTTTTTAATTTGTTGAGTGTTATATTAATGCAGATTTTCCATAACATATTACCATGTAATATGTCGTAACATATTACAATGTAATATGTCATAGCATATTACATTGCAATATGTCATAAGGTTTGACTTCTGAAAAAACATTTGACTTCTAGAGAATCAAACCTTCATAAGTTTTGACTTTTGATCTACCAACTACTTTCACTTCTTGATGTTTGAAGTCTGATTGTTTCAACAGGTTTCAATGAGACGGTAATTACAAAATTTGTCGGTTTCTTTGTCGGGTATCAAGCCTTTTGTCTAGTCTAACGTCGTTTGTACTCTGTTTTCTCACGAATCACGATTCCCTCTATTTTATATTATATCGTCAATACTTTAAAAGGATTATTTTAAAAATAATAATTTCTGCAATCATCCACAATTTTTTAAAAATTAATAATAGTTTAAATATATTAAAATTAAAAATGGTTTAAATAATATTAATATATTAAGAGTTCACCATATTTGTTGAATATTTAGTGTTCCTCACAATATTATAAATATATAAATTACAAAGAATACCCTCCCCCGGGAAAAAATGTTCACTTCACATTGACAATCAAGTATATAAAAAATTCTCTTAATTCCAGAATTTGGTTCGCTTCAGAGAGGAATAGTTCTCTTTCTCCGCTAGGAATAGTTATATTGTAGCATACTCGAAGGCCAAGAAGGTTAGAATTGATTGCCTCTCTATTCCATAAGCCTACTGCTACAACCTTGAGTAGGTTGTAGTATCCAGAGTGGAGGTATGAAGTTGTAGAAGAGTGAGGCACCATTGACCCAACAATTTTGTAAGAGTTGGTGAATGTGTCTTTTAACGTCTTTAGAATAAAAAAGAGTTATGGAGGACATTCAATAGTTTTAGGTGTAAGTCTTTAGAATAAAAGAGAGTTATGGAGGACATTCAATATTTTTAGGTATAGTTTAGCTTATGTGATTCAAAATGGATCATTATATAGTTTTCTATTGTTAAGGTACTTTATGATGTTGGAAAATAGAGTTAAGTGCTCGTCTGATCAACTAGTAAACAATTAGCATTGGTCATAGGGTTGAAGAACACAATATTGCAGAGATAACACAAGATACACTATTAAAAGGTGAGTATTATATTGAAAACTAAATTCTGTTAATAAAACATTACAATGTACATAGCAATAAAAAGTGTATTGAATAGTAGTAACTTATCTATGAAAAGAGATATGTTGGATATGTGTTGTATCCTTTATATCTTGAGGAGGGTTTTGGGATTGGCCCTTGAATGAAGGTAGTTTGGGGGAACCCAGCCCCCAACTATGGGTGATCCAAATTTTATGAGTAGAACGAAATGACTACAAATTATTAACAGGTGCTTAACACAAAATAACAGAGATACAGTAAAATTGGTTTTCTATTCAATAATGAAATAAGTTGAAACTGTAAAATGCAGCAGAAACAAGCTTGTTGGAATGGTGGCGGCTTATCTCTGAGAAGAGATGTGACGGTTGCACTCATTCGCAAAAAGATGATTACAATGAGGCTCTAAAGGCATTTTTACAATAAACAAGAATGCCAAAAACCCTAGACATCCAAAAACCTAACCCTAGGAGATGAAGCACCAAAATTCATGTGGGCCTCGTTTGGGTAATTTAGTACATTAACTTCTCGGGGTCGTAACTTTTGCATACGATATTCGTTTTAGGCGTATGATAGCTCGTTGGAAAGGTATTGTCGAGGATATTCATTTTGGGGCCTCAAACATGATGTAAGATATCATTGGGAAGCTCTATCCTGAAAAACCTTCATTTAGGCCCTCAAAATGGCCCCGGAAGTTAAAACTGCTAAAAATAGTAAATTGCCAAATTTGCCAGAAAACTATTTTGAGCCATTTGGAAAAGGTGGGTGTCCACTGATATCCACTTGGATCAGTCCTCCCTCCTTAGTAAGAAATGGCATACATTACGTTGACGTCCCCCCATCAGATGAGGAAATTTCTGCTAAATTTGGCCCCGGGTGAGCCACTTGCCTTGGTGCAAGAGCTGCCCTGCTTTGACAACTCAATAAAGTTGGATCCTTTACTGTCGAGTGCCCTTGATCTGTGTGTCCATAATCTGATCATTGGATTCCTGTTGTATGCAGTCGAGTTTGAGCTCTGTTGGTGTCATTTGTTCTGCTACTTCTGAGGTGTCCAATAATTGTGGGAAATAAGGGCAAAGGAGATCCACGTTGAACATTGGCTGCAGGCCAAGGAAAGGAGGAATGTTGAGCTGAAAATCATTATCCCCCACGGCCTTCGTGATGGTGTATGGCCCATAACGAAGTGGGTGAAGCTTCCGATGGTATCCTATAAGGCGTTCTTTCTACAAGTACAACCAAACTTTATCGTCCACCTGAAACTTATGTGGCACCCGATGTTGATCATGGCACTATTTGTACTTGTCATTGGACTTCTATAGAATATCATGAACCTGTTGACGGATGTACTAGATCTTCTCAATGAAACGGGTGGATTTTTTAGCTATAGTTGGAGCAGGAGATGAGTCGGTCGAGGTGACTACAAGGGGAGTGAAACATCTATGGGACCCAATGGTTCGAATCCCAACCCCACCTAAAAAGGGTTGTGGATGGTTGAGATATGCAGGGCTCGGTTGTAGCTATGTTGGACATAGGGGAGGCTCTCATCCCATGTGTGAGGGTGTTGTGAATTATACATGTGAAGGATATGCACAATCATTCGATTTATGAACTCGGTTTGGCCATTTGTCTGAGGGTGGAAGGTTGTGGATTTGGTGAGCTTGGTGTCCAGCAATGACCAGAGTCTTGACCAGAATGTGCTGAGAAATCAACTATCCTGATCTGAGACAATGGTTTGTGGGATTCCAAAATGTACCCAAACTTGTTCAAAGAAGAGCTTGGCAGTGGCCTCTGTTGTGATGTTCTTCTTGCAAGAAACCAAAATCACCATCTTATAAAAGCGATCAACAACCACAAAAACACAGTTGTTTCCCCACTTGATGGACGGGAGGCCCGACATGTAGTCCATTGATATGGATTCCCATGGCTTGTTAGGAGTAGGAAGAGGGGTGTACATGCCTTGTTTCTTAGTGCTCGGTTTGGCAATCGCGCAGGCAGTGCAGGACCTGATATACTTGTTGACCTCCTATCGAATTTTTGGCCAATAGAAATGTTTTTGTAGCTTCACCATTGTCTTTTCGACACCGAAGTGTCCTGCCACCCAACTGTAGTGAGCTTCCCGGATCATCTTCGCTCACTCACTTGATGGAACACAGATATGGCCCAAACGACACAACAACCCATCCTGAATATGGAAATTATCGACAACTGTGTTTGCCCCCAACATTTGGTAGGTGGTGGCGAATTCTGGGTCAGTATCATAGAGTTGGGGCCATCCAGAGGTCTCATGGTCACAAGAGTATAGCACCATTTTCAGTGTCACGACTGGTGGTCTGCTGAGGCAATCATTGACACGATTGGTGCTTCCTATTTTATACTTGATGTTGAGGTGGAATTGCTGCAAGTATGTGGACCACTTTTGATGGCATTCATTCTGCAATTTTCCTTGTGTATGCATGAGCTACAGTGGCTTATGATCAATGTGGATGATTGTCTCCTTCCCAAGAATGTAGTGTCTCCATCAGCGGCAGGATTTCACAATGGAGTACATTTATTTGTTGTAATTAGGGTACTTACAGACAACATTCGATAGTGTCTCACTATGATAGGCCACGGGGTGGTCGTGCTGAGTGAGAATTGTGCCCACAGCATAGTTGGAAGCATCTGTCTCGATCTCAAAGGGATGTTGTAGGTCTGGGAGTGAAATTAATGGGGCTGAGCAAAAGCGTTGCTTCAAATTATCGAACTCTTGTTGTTGCGACCGCCCCCACACAAATTTTTCCTTACCAACACCCCTGGTTATTTGGCTGAGGGCCCATGCAATATGGGAGAATCCCAGCATGAACCTGCGATAGAAATTGGCCAGGCCCAAGAAGCTTTGGAGCTCGGTGAGTGTGGTTGGGGTTGGCCAGTCACAGATGACTTGGATCTTGGCTGGATCCACATGTGAACCATGTTGATCAACAATGTAGCCCAGGTAATGGACCCTGTCCATGCTGAAGGAGAATTTTTCCAAGTTGGTGTATAGCTTGTGTTGTCGCAGGGTGTGCAGAACCCGTTGAATATGTTGCAAGTGTTCGGCCCAAGTCTTGTTGTAAATGAGAATGTCATCCAGATACACCACTACAAAATTATTGGTGAATGGTCACAGGATATCATCCATCAACCTCATGAAAGTGACTGGTGCATTTGTCAAACCAAAGGGCATGACCAACCATTCAAAAAGGCCTTCCTTTGACTTGAAGGTGGTCTTCCATACATCTGTTTGTTCTATCGGGACCTGGTGGTAGCCAAACTTCAGATAAATCTTACTGAAGTATTTGGCCCCCGTGAGTTGATCAAGGAGGTCATCAATTCGGGAAATCGGGTACCGATTTCTGATTATGATTTTATTCAGATCCCGGTAATCAATGCAGAGTCGTCAGGTTCCATCTTTCTTTTGTACCAGCACGATTTGGATCCCGTAAGATGATGAGTTGGGATGGATGTGCCCTTTTTGGATCAGCTCTTGGATATGTCGCTTGATCTCCTCATTCTCTAACAGAGAGTGGCGATAGACTGTCCCATTGAGCAGTAGTGCATCGAAGGTCGGATCAATGGGGTGCTTGACCTGGCAGTGCAGAGGTACCTCGGTAGGTGAGGAGAAGATATCTGAGTATTCTTCCACAACCTTATCTACTTGCTTCTGCTGTGTGGAGAGGTCGGCCACAGAGACCCTGGATATGGCTGTGATATTTCTCTTATTCTAAGAACGAATCGTGAAGAAGACAAACTTCCCCGTCTGAGAGATGACCTTCCTGCATTGCTTAGTAGAGATCAAGGAAATAGCACTAGGTGGGACTGCTTCGGGTATCCTGTACAATTTCATGTTCAAAGTAATAATAACACTACGAGGCCTAGAATCATATACAGCATGACATTTCCATATATAAGGTTTTTCCAAAAGAACATCACAAAATTTGAGAGGAGAAACATCACACAATACCTCATCTTTGAAGGGCTTGATGTCATACGACATTCGGCACTATTGGGTGACGCAAAGATAGCTTCCTTGGCAGAGCCATCCAATGGTGTAGTGTTTTAGGTGTGGCGTTGTCGGCAGGGCCAGCCGCTTGACAACCTCTACTAAGATGAGGTTCTTTTGGCTACCACTATCAACCATGAAGTGTAGTGGGGTGCCTTTTACCCAAATCTGTGAATGGAAGAGGTGCTCTCCTTCTTCTGGCTCGTCTGGTTCACCAGGCTGGAGATTGGTGGTAGCAACGGTGGCACTAGGTTCTGTGTCAATGATCCATCTTCCCCTTTCTGGTTCTAGCTCAGAGTCAGAATCCGCATCTGATTCAGAGGCTTTCACTTTGGCCACCAACGACTTCTTTGAGCGATAGTCAGCAGTGTTATGCCAAGGGCTCTTATAAAATTCGCACCACTTCTCGGTATCTTTCTTTGTCTTTCCAGTGTCCTTCTTTGCTTGTGGCTTGGACTGTTTGTCCTGATACAGTCCATCTTTGCTCTGTCCTTTGTTTTGTGGGTTGGTGTCTCCCTTTAATGGCTTTTGTTGTCAGGGGTACCCAGGCCCAAACTGTCACGTCTTTTGTTTGGGCTTCTACTCGATTTTGACGGCATATCGATAGGCCAAGCCCAAGGATGAGATGTCTAGAAATTCCATTTCGGTCTGGATGTATCTATGTAGAGAACCGCGATACTTGAGCACCAGATGTTGCTCTGAATCTTTGATACCTAGCTTGGTGTGCAAGGTATGGAAGATATTTGTGAAATCTGACACTGCTTAGTCTCTTTCTTTCCGCAGTGTAGTCCATTTGGTATACAGGTCGTCATAACTTCTGACAAGGAAGTATTTTTCCTTAATAACATCCCTAAAAAATTCCCAGGTGGTCATGACTATAAATAATGAGGGTTCCTCTATTTCCTTTTTCTCACAGAAAGTTTCCCACCAATCTTTGACATGGGGAACGCCTTTGAGGAGAACAAAAATAATATTTTCTCTATTCAAAAAGTTATGGACATAAAAATACCCTTCTAGTAGATTCAACCACTTGTCTACAGCATCTACATCTATATGACCTTCAAATATAGGAATATTGAATTTTATTTGTACGTTGAAGGGGGCGGCGCCTCCACTCAAAGAAGATGTGTCGTCTGTCGGTAGTCGTCGAAGGATTTGCGTGAAACTATCCATCATCTCATTCCTCTGTTGTGTGAGGGCTTCCTCAATAAACAGTTTGAAAGGATCTCTTTTCCCATCATATTTATTTTCTCCTACCATAAGAGGTCACTTGGGCATGCAAGAGCTTTTTTCCTCAAGAGAAACAAGCTCGAGACCCAACTCTTTGTACTCCAACCTCGTTGGGGACATGCATTAAGACGACAAGGAGCAGACTGCTCTGATACCACTGATCTGAATTTTATGAGAAGAACGAAATGACTACAGATTATTAACAGGTGCTTAACACAAAATAACAGAGATACAGTAAAATTGGTTTTCTATTCAATAACGAAATAAGCTGAAACTATAAAATGTAGCGGAAACAAGCTTGTTGGAATGGTGGCGGCTTATCTCTGAGAAGAGATGTGACGGTTGCGCTCATTCACAAGAAGATGATTACAATGAGGCTCTGAAGGCCTTTTTACAATAAATAGGAATGCCAAAAACCCTAGACATCCAAAAACCTAACCCTAGGAGATGAAGCGCCAAAAGTCATGTGGGCCCTGTTTGGGTAAGTTAGTACATTAGCTTCCCGGGGTCGTAACTTTTACATACGATCTCCATTTTAGGCGCATGATAGCCCATTGGAAAGGTATTCTTGAGGAGATTCATTTTGGGGCCTCAATCATGCCGTAGGATATCATTGAGAATCTCTATCCCGAAAAACCTTCATTTAGGCCCTCAAAATGGTCCCGGGAGTTAAAACTGCTAAAAATAGTAAATTGCCAAATTTGCCAGAAAATTGTTTTGAGCCAGTTGGAAAAGTTGGATGGCCACCGATATCCACCTGGATCAATGGGGGCATGGGGGGCTAGCAATTTGTGAGGAATGTTTTTGTCCATTATGTGTTATTTGACTAATGGCTTCGGCCCATTGTAATCTAATCTTGATTAGGAGATTAAGGTTGTAATCCTTTCCCCGGATGGGGTGACACACGGCGATGCCTCACCACATGGCTCAGCATCAAGCCATAGCATAAATGATGATGTCCACCACCCATCCTCTCTATATTTACGATGGTAGTCGGCCATTACAGCCTCTATACGGAGGAGGGACTCCTCCCTCGCGCAAAAGCTCTGGCTCAGACCGCACTCAACATGACAGGGTTTATGGATAGCCAGCAAATCTGTCATTTTGTAATTCAAAATTTTGAGTGCCTGGACAAAGTTGGTTCGCTCTCATTTTGGACCTCCCCGTCGGTTGGGAGCTCTGGTGCAGTTATGGTTCCTTATCGTCTTGGCTCACTTTAGTTTCGCTGCATTCTCTCTGCATTTTTATCCACCCCTCAGCAACAATGACCAAGAAGTGAGGCAGGCCTCGCCATGGCTCGGCCTGGTAGACCCACAAAGAGCAAAGGCAAAGGAGGAAGAACCTGGAGCGCGCTCTGTCGATGGTGACTTCCATTCTCCAGAAGAGGGCACGCGCTGACCAATTGGCTCTACATGCCATTATTGTTGAGACTGGAACAGAGCGTAGCAGTCATACCATGGCAATTGAGCCTGGAAGCAGTCTGGAGGGAGGTGTCGCAGACGAGTTTCCAACTTGCTATGTTGAAGAAACGTCGTACCTGGAGGAATTAGTGACCACCCTAGAACCCCAAGACATAGCGTCGGACTTACAAGATGGTAGCAGTCCTAAAGATGAGACGGCAGACGAATTCCCTGTGTGTATCGTTGAAGAGATACAGTGGACGGGTGACTACAACTCCACCAGCCATGTTGAGAAGGCAATGATCGAGGGCGAGGCTCGGGACAAGGGTAGCGCCGAAAGGAATGTGGATGAGACCAGACCAGGGATGAAGGAGGAAGCAGTCGGTGCAGGACTGACTGAGTTCGAGGCCAGAGCCGGGATGAATGTGGAAGTGGGGAACGAAATCTTCGACGACGCAGGTAATCATGACTTGCATGGTCCATTCCTCCGTGCAGAGCATCTGGATCTGGTGTTCGAACTCCAAGGCCACATGGTAGACCAGGAGCACAGAGCCCTTCTCATGGGACAATGTTTGGACTTGCTCCTTGATGCGTACTCCAATGCTCCAGCAAAGAGGAAATGTCCATTCTATGCGTAGCCATTCGCCATCCCAGCGAGGTCCACGTGGCAGATAGGCAAGGGCGACAGGTCACCGGGTATCTAGGTTCTCCTATGCTAGTTTGTTTTATGTTTAATCATGTTGTTGCTACATGTAAACTTGACCTATGGCCATCTGTCCTGGTTTCCTTCAGGCGGGACAAAGGGCAAAACAGTTTTCCAAACTATGCTGGTTTTCGGTAAAACGACAGCATTTTTGGTGGCTCAAAACTATATCTCTGTGTATTTTGTCAATGTTTCTCTGATAACTTAATATAGTAGGTAATACCTTTTTTACTTAAAAAAAAAAGGTTGTAATCCTTTATCGTTTAACGAATTAGGGTTGAGTGAAATTGCATGATATCTAAATATTTGCACGGTGAATGGTTGAGTTCATACAGAGAGAGAGAGAGAGTATGGTTCTAAATTAGGTTATTTTTTGTGTTTAAGGGTCTCCAAGGTAAATCTCATGTATATTGTGTGAATGTGTGATGTTATTGTTATGTTTTAGATTTTGTTAGTATTTTTTTTCTTGCACAAATTTATCAAAATATTCAAGATAGGATAGTGACGCCCATTCACAAAAATCCCACAAGAAGAGATTGAAACTACCTTTTAACATAATTCCAAAATTTCTAACAGGCAGAAGCACTAAGCTCCACAATCCCTAATCCAAAGAAGTAGGTTGTTAGAGTAGGCCCCAACGAGCCTAGTTGGTATGTCAACTTCCCAAGCCATAAATTTTGCATGCAAACTTTGTTTTCGACATTCCTTGGACCCTTATAAATCTTATTTTGAGCTCTATGTGTTTGGAGAGATGGTGAATCTACCAAAATTGCCAAAATCACGTGGGAAAGGCTCAAGAAATGTGCATAAAATTCAAGACCTATAAAATTGATTTAAATTTGACAAGGTTTAGGACTATTTTTGAGATAATTGTTGACTCAAATGGACACCTAGATTAGATCATAATTTGGTGAATTAGGATCCATAAACTATTGGATCATGTTTCAATATTTAAATTGGTGTTTTTGGGGTCAAAATTTTGCAAACATAGTTCACATCTACTGAACATTGATCTACCCATTAAGATCTTTCCAACAATCAAAAGAGCACCTCAACTAGAGTTCATATGAGGGAGTTATGCCTCAAAAAATTTGACTTGTTCTTTGACCATTAGCATCAAGTGGATTCCATGTTAGTGCCTATTACTCACAAATGGGAAGCTAGAGATGTGTTGACTTTTGAGAATATTTTAGAGGGTCCAAAAACCTAACCTTAATCAATGGTTATGGAATGCAATTTAAACCCTAACCTTAATAGTTATCAAGAGTTGTTAAACACTAGAATGTGAGGGGGGAAAAGGATTCCCTTCCTATTGTAATGATTTACTATTCCATAAATAAGAAACGCAAACGAGTGGGATATCAAAGAAGAGGAAAGGAAAAAGGCAATGCTATAGTACCTTATTTAAGGTGGCAATGCCCATCTACTCCACAGTGAGTGATTATTTTTCTTTATAATTTGCATTGTAAATATAAAAATAAAGGTGCAAAGGCACACAACCCTTATTTATTGCTAGAGTTTTGCCAAAATTGGTGTTTCCAAATGACATTGTGTGTTCAGTATGTTAATAGTGTCCTCTTTTTATTGTTGTGCATTTCTTTATTATTTTCTCATTTAGTTTTCATATTAAAATCAACTGGCTTCTAATATTAAATCTTAATAAAAAGAAACCATTGCATAGTAGAGTGTACCTTACTATATTGTGATATCATTTTAAGCTATGTTGTGATGAACCATTTAGTGGAATTTATGATACATTTTTTAGATCATATGGTATTAGATTGGTTTTCTTTGGGGTTTTTGTGGAATATTTGTAGGAACTAGATTAATATAAGGAAGTCAAGGAAAGAAACCACAAACCATATCCATGGAAAATGGGTACAATAGTATTCTAAAGAATGACTATCAGGAGAGATTGCAATATTGGAAGTGCAAGTCTTTGACATTTCAAATAGTATGACAATATTAACATCATCTCTAATGAGAAAATTTTGAACCCTTCATGCAAATTTTAACAATGATGTTGAACATAATGACAAACAAGAAGATAAAGAAGATCTAGAGAATCAAACCTTCATAAGGTTTGACTTTTGCAAGTTCTTGGAAAATACAATGCACCAACAGTTTTTAGATTTTAGGGGTACCAAGTCATTTAGGTACCAGTCTCACTTGATCCATATGTTAATCCATCAAAACTAGTCACATCTGGGTTATTGTAAGTCTAGGATGGTGAATGACCAGCCAGCATGTTTCTCTCCCAACCATTGAGTGGTTGCCTATGGTATGAGAACATGCCACCAGTGAAGGTTTTTTGCAGTTTGTAAACTCTTTTATGTCTATATTAGACTTTATTATCCACAATGAAGTATTCATTATAATTATTCCTTTAGTCAAAGAGTCATTGCAATTGAAAAACAACACCAGAGTGGGAGATTGGTTCCTTTTTTAGCAGTTTACTATGATAAGAGTCTATGGTTTGGAAGAGGAGCCATATCAAAAGTGAGTGCTGAATTTGGTTGTTCTAGAGACTAAAAATGAAATTCAATCAATTGTTGACTACAAAGCCAACCATATTACATTAAATGTTGATCACATGAATTTCAAGGACAAACCAAATCTACACAAGTAGGTCACTCATGTCTTACACAGAGATGTGACCAAGACTCGTGACAATATGAAGAAATTGAAATAGGCATTAATCAAAGTGGAGAAATAGCTTCAAGGCAAGATAAAGTGGTTGCTACAGCAAGGAATTCAGTCAACAATTTGTAAAATAATATTTATAACTTATGATACTCTAATATTACATATGTAAAAATGGATTTATAAATTGAATTCCTAAAGATTTGAAATTTTTATAAAATACAAAACGTTTGAAATAAAAAGTTGGACAGTTTGAAATTTTTATGAATTTTTTATAAAATACAAAACATTTGAAATGACTATGACTTGGCCGGGGGGAAAATCCATGGGCATGCCCACGGCTTGGCCACAAGGTTGCCCCCCCATAGCCAAGTCACAACCAATTTTAATAAGATATTATCTATGCACAGAAAAGCAGGGCATTTGAATCTAAATATTTAACACCGGAGTGAAAGACAATCGATTCGGCTCTTGAACGACTGCTCAGGCACAGACTAATCACTTAAATGGGTACTCTATTCTTAATATTTGATTATTAAATGTCTATATCAAATTTAAAAACTTAATATTTGATTGTTAAATGTCTATATCAAATTAACTAAATCCATATTGTTTATAAATTATTTATTAATGTCTATATCAAATTCTCATTTTTAAGTAAATCCATATTGTTTATAAATTTAATGTGTGTGTATAATGAACATATAAACATGTAATTTTTAAATTCGTCCTATTTTATTTTTAAATTAAAAAAATAATAATAATAATAATAAATAAATGTATGTTTTAAAAATAATTCATTGTATGTATATTTTACAAATATTCCTTTACAAATTATAAGATAGGCAGTAATGTACAGCAAGGAATTCCATAATCAACAATCTGTAAAATAATATTTATAACTTATGACACTCTAATATTACATATGTAAAAATGGATTTATAAATTTAATTCCTAAAGATTTGTAATTTTTATAAAATAAAAAACGTTTGAAATAAAAACTTGGACAGTTTGAAATTTTTAAGAATTTTTTATAAAATATAAAATGTTTGAAATGACTGTGACTTGGTCGCGGTGGGGCAGCCATGTGGCCAAGTCATGGGCGTGCCCACGGCTTGGCCAGAGGGATGGCCCCCCACGAGTCACAACCAATTTTAATAAGAGATTATCTATGCACATAAAAGCAGGGCATTTGAATCTAAATCTTTAACACCGGAGTGAAATATAGTTGATTCGGCTCCTGGCCGACTACTCAGGCATAGACTAATCACTTAAATGCTTGTACTCTATTCTTAATATTTGATTGTTAAATGTCTATATCAAATTTAAAAACTTAATATTTGATTGTTAAATGTTTATATCAAATTAACTAAATCCATATTATTTATAAATTATTTATTAATGTCTATATCAAATTCCCATTTTTAAATAAATCCATATTGTTTATAAATTTATTGTTTGTGTGTATAATTTGAACATATAAACATGTAATTTTTAAATTGTCTTCCTAAAAATTTTCCATTGTATTTATATTTCACAAATATTCCATTACAAATTATAAGATAGACAGTAATGTATAGCAGTTATATGTATATTTGTTTGGCACTCAAATGATCAAATGAATATGTATATTTGTTGGGCACTCAAATTATCAAATGATTCTGTATATGTAGAAATCTAATTGACCAAGAATCGTTATATATATATATATATATATATATATAGGCTCCTTGTCCCCCACTCCCCGCTCCCATCAAGATCCACCATGTCTGATGATGACTTTTTTTTCCTTAGTCCGGATTCGGGGCAAATCCTTCTTGGGCAATTTGAGTTTATGTGTTGATCCGGTTCTCCGGCGGCCACATTTTCCCAAGACACACAGACAGATTTTATCCCGGATGATTGTCTTGTTTTGTCTACGCCTGAACTGTCAAACTCAAAGTCGGCCCCTCCTTCAGGTGCAGAAGGTTCACGGTTCGGGCGCAACAAAAAAGGAATCAGATCAAAATCAGGATCTACAAAATTCGTTGTAGGAATTGACATTCCTGTCTCATACGTCCGGGATTTTCTCGACAAAGATTTGGTGGGTCGTTTTTGCAGGCACATGGCGACTCCCAATTCAATTTTAGGCTGGATTGAGTCCAATTGGAAACCTTTTATAGGTTATGTACCGGAATTTCATCAACTCTCTCGTGGTTGGCTTTTGTTTAATGTTGTCTCTGTTGAAGATAAACAATCCTTGTGGATCGTGTTTGGAACTGGAGACCTGATGGATTAATTCTACAAAATTGGGATGTGAGATTTAATGTTGAACATTCGCTGCAACATCCACAAAAGATATGGGTTATTTTGCCTGGTATTCCTCAGTGTTTTTGGCAAAATTCCATTATGGAAGCCACTGGTAACAAAATTGAGTCCTTTGTTTCTCTCGAGGCGGACTGGGACACCAAGTTCGATCGTCGTTGTGCCAAAATACAGGTGGAGCTCGATGTCATGGGCATTCTCTATGAAGGTATCACATTGGACTTATTTGGTAGTGTTTGGACTCAATGATTGGATTATTGGAAGCTACCCTTTCGGTGTTTTAAATGTCACCAAGTTGGTCACCTTGCACAGGATTGTCCTCAAGTGAGAACTTCTCGGCCTTGTTATAGAAAGGTCTGGCGAAAAAAGGACTCTTCTCCAGATGCAAAAAAGCCTTCAGCTCCCTCTCCAGACTTCTAGAACGTGGCCCAGTAGGTCCCTCATCTATGTACATAGGTCGAGGCTACTTCCCCAACGGTGAAAGATATGCTTCTCCTCAACTCTTCCTCTTCATTTTGTATTGACAATCATCCTCTGGTGTAAATGTTGGATGACTCCAGTTTGCCATCCTCTAGTTGTCTTGTTTCAAAAGTCCCCCTTCCCGTGTCGTCGGCTTCCCCTATGCTAGCCTCTCCCTCTCGAGTAGAGATTATAAGAACACGTTCTCGGGTTATGGAGGACCATGCAATTTCCCTTAAAAAGTCAGGTCCCTACACAAATTTACATCCACGTCCTAATCCAAAGACTAGCCCTAGGCCTTCCTCAAAAGGAGGTCTTACAAAAGATCCGCCGCCTAAAATAACCTTGGGAAGAAAATCCTTTCTTTCCAAAGCAAAAATCCAGGCCTCGATGGAGGTCCACGCTGGAAAACAACGCACAATTCAACGGGCCCTTAGAGCAGTTAGCGGCCCTAGGAGGGGCTCCTCATGATAATTCTCTCCCTAAATATAAGGGATTTGGGGGGCTCCCCTACTCACTTAGCCCTCAAACAGTTATTTCAAACTGTTTCTCCGAAGGTCCTTTTTCTTCAAGAAACAAAGGTGGTTGGTTCTTGGGCCCAGGATGTCCTCTCGAGGTGGTTAAAAGATTGGTCCTTTGCGACAAGTGACTCCAATGGTTTGGTCGGGGGACTTTTGACTGTGTGGAGTCCAAAATCGTATCTTTCAGATGTTACATGCCTTCCTTATTATATTAACACTACTTTAAAGGATTCAGTGACAGGTGTCGATTATACTCTTATAAATACTTGCGGCCCCTTTGTGGAGAAAAAGAATTTTTGGGAACCCTTTTTTGCTAAAGAAGTCATAAATTCACAAAACTTGATAGTGGGTGGGGATCTAAATTTTACCCTCTCCCAGAATGAGGTATGGGGTATATATGCTAGAACACACCCTCTTGGCCCTTTTCTTCAGTCTCTCCTGGAAGCTCATGGTTAGGTGGATGTTCAGCCAGCAAAGTTGGTTCCGACTTGGAGAAACAATCGTAAACAGGAGGCGGCAGGGGCAAAAAGACTTGACAGGTTTTTGGTCTCAGACTCTTTAATGATTGGGCCTATAAGGATTCGTTCATGGGTTGAAACCGGGGGCACCTCAGACCATAGGTCGGTGGTTTTATCTTTAGATCCCCCAAAAATAAATCCCCCGACGCCATTCAAATTTAATCTTGCCTGGTTGGAAGAAGAGGATTATAAAATTATGTTTCAGTCAGTGTGGACTCCTTTGGTGAATTATCAATCTCGTTCCTTTATGCAGCAATGGAATGATAATTTTTCAAAAGTAAAAAAATCCACCAAATCCTAGGCAACATACTACAATAAGTGTAAACAACAATAGCTCAAATCCATGGAAGCTGAGATTGCTCATCTGTTTCAACAAAAAAATTCGGGTATTTTTTCTGAACATGAGTTGGAAACCCTAAAAGAGTTGGAACTGAAACGACATGGTCAACTGACGAAAGAAGAACAGCTCTGGCACTTAAAGAGTCGGGCCCTTTGGATTTAGGAAGGGGACAACAACACAAAGTTCTTCCACCATTTCGCTTCCCACCGCAAAAATCAAAATTTGATTATAGAAATTCAAAATGCGGAAGGAATCTGAGTTCGATCTTTTGATGAGAAGGCTCAAGCTGGGTTTTCGCATTTTAAGACAGTTTACACTGCCCCTAAAGGTTGCCCCATCCAAGGAATTCTTCAAGTTCTCCAACTTTTCCTGCGAGTGATCACGGATTAAATGAATGAGGCCTTTAGAAAGGAGCTAGACGAAAAAGAATTAGAATATATCTTGTGAAAGATCCAAAAAGGTAAGAGCCCTGGCCCAAATGGTTTCACTATTGAATTTTATTTTTGTTTTTTTGAGTTCCTTAAAGAGGATCTCATAAAAGTGGTTCGAGAATATCAAAGATCTAGGAAAGTGTTGGGAGCACTAAACTCAACCTTCATAGTATTAATTCCAAAAAAACAAGACTCCAAATCTTTTGAAGATTTTCGGTCAATTTCTTGTTGTAATCTCATTTACAAGCTCATTTCGAAGATTATTGCACAGCACCTTAAAACAATTCTGAACGAGATTATCTCTGAAGAACAATTTGGTTTTCTTTTCAAAAGACAGATACACGATGTGGTCTCTCTTGCTCAAGAAACTTTTCACATTGTTCACAGACAAAAACAGTTTGCGTTTGCAGTAAAACTTGATCTCTCAAAGGCTTATGACTGTGTTAACTGGACCTTCCTTCGGCTTCTTCTAATCCAGATTGGATTTGAGGTCAATGCAGTGGAATGGATTATGGGATGCATTCAATCCGCCTCCTTTGCAGTCCTCATAAACGGATCCCCGTCACCTTTCTTCCGACCCTCGATGGGGCTCAAACAAGGATGCATGTTGGCCCCTGACCAAGTTTTGAGGAACACTTGGTCATATTTGACCATTTTTGGGACTTCGACAGCCTGTCGAAGATGAAGCGCAAAACGAAGCGGAGATTGCAGAAGCTAGACCCCCTTTTCATGTCTTTTTTGGGTTTTGGGGAATATGTAATGGGAAAGGGATGTCGTCCCATGGGTTTACCCACGCTTAGGCCCACTTTTTTAATGTATAAATAAATATCTATGCGATGTAAGTAGGGGAGAAGATTATCCAAGGGCTTAGTGCTAGAATTGATCTATGTGATTGACTTGCAACGATGAGTTCAAGTGTTGTAAGTGTTGAGTGCACAGATTGTAAGGAGGCTCTGTGCTAGATCTACGTGAGGAAGGAGGATTTGGCGAGGTGCGCACAGATCTCCTATCCTATGCGGAGTAGGATTTTGATAGCTCTATATTATAACCGGATTGACTGAAGCTAATAAAGAAGAAGAGTTGGTGGACGTAGCCCCAGGGTGGGGGTGAACCATGTAAATCTGTGTGTTATGCTATGTGCTTTGACTTGATGTGTTTACCTCTGCTTTGGCTAAGTGCTTTGATATATTTAGACAGATCTATTTATGCTTTGTGCTTCATTAGATGTGTATGGATAGTAGATATGATATATATGAAGATGCTTAGTGTTGATTTATTGTATCTGATCTATTTTATTGTTGCTAGATCTAAGTGAATGCTACGAAGCTCTGTTCTATATGCGAAGTATAATAAGGGTTGAATATTGATGAATAATCGATACCAAGTTCTCTTAAGCGATATAATCACAGATCTATGTCCCAACTTAGGTTGCAGACACTTGAGTCTTGCAACCACCCCTGCCTCTACCTCGGGTGAGACTTCATCTGCTTCACAGGTGTTGTCAAAAGGGCCGGTAGTTAGGGTTTTGTTGGTGCATTGTTGTAGCGTTGAACCCTAGGTCTACCCCTATGCCAACAATTCCCCCTTTTCCCTTTCCTTTTCCTACTTGTTGCAGAAGATTTGAGTCGTCTAATAAAAAATTCTCGTGATTCGAGATATTTCAAAGGAATCTTTGTAACAAACTCAAAGGTTTTAACACATATCCTTTTTGTTGACGATATCCTTCATTTTGGAGAAGCCTCGGAGGGAAATGCTCGAAATTTGAGGACTATTTTAGACCTTTTTCAACTAGCAACAGGTATGCAGATCAACTTTGAAAAATATTGTCTGGCTCATAACAACATCCCAG
>JASDQU010308049.1:84341-109719 GCA_032191745.1 Picea mariana | reverse complement strand
TTATATTTACAGATTTATTTGTAAATATAAGAACATATTTATATTAAAGAAAAAAAAAAATAGAAGAACAGATTTATATTTTAAGAAATAGAAGAACAAAATTATATTTAAAGAAAAAGAAATACAAGAAGAGAATTATATTTAAAGAAAAAGAAATAGAAAAATAGATTTATTTGTATTATATTTACAAGAAATATAATACGCACATGCGCACATAACAAATCTGAAATCTAAATACTAATTAACAAATTTAAAATAAACATAAATATAAATGTTACACCGAAACAAGAAATTAATACTAATTAACAAATCTAACACTAACATAAATATAAAAATATACTCTGTAATCTACAGAATCTATCCATCCAAAATCTAAAAATATACTGTGTAATCTACAGAATCTATAATCTAAAGAATCTGTAATCTGTGTAATCTACAGAATCTGTAATCTAAAGAATCTGTCGGGGGCCAGCCCTATGGATGGGACTATATTTGTCTATGATATATAAGATTATATTGTAATTAAGAAATCACTGAATGCTAGTTGTAATTAGACTTATAGGGAATCAATGTAAGTTTCAGGGTATTTCATGCGAATGACAATTCTGAATATTTTCGATGCGTTTGTTTTTTTTTATATCCAATAGATTCGCAGAATTCTGAGTATATCATGTGCAATTCTGGTATAGACTTATTTTTAACGTTCAATAACATTGGTGTTTCTATTCTATTCTTATATTGATTATGAAATTTTATTTCTTTATTTTTAAGAAAGATAATATAATCCAGCAGAGTAATAGAATCCAAATAATGAACTATTATTGGGTATCACTGTATAAAAAAATATTGATACTCATAAGGAGATTAGAATTTCAGCATATCTGTATATTTTCGAGGTATTTCTTGAAGGAATAGTATCTCCTAATATGTAAAAAAATAGTATCTCCTATTAGTAATATAACCAGTTATATTACTAGGTGTAGCTTCACCTAATATTATCGAATAGGATATATATCGTGAACAATCGAACACTTAAATTTTTGAAGGATAAACTGTGTATTGTGAAGGTCGAAGCTCCACTCGAGCTCTAATTATTAAAATTTGCTAGGAAAACTTTTTCTGAGGAATTCTTGCATAATGTATTGGTTTTACTCTCTCTATTTTGGTTGATTATGTTACTGTCTATTGATTTTTGGTGTACATGTTAACCCTTATTTTATAATAGGAGTAAATTCCTTAAACACTGGGAGTGAACCTCCACTGTAAATCTCATATTTAACAATGGTTGGAGTAAAATAGTTCCTATTTTTCCCTTGCAAGATTAATCATGTATCTAATGAAGTAATCATTGGCAAATCTAGTACGTACTTGGAAAAATTTAAATATTGTCAAATTGATTTTCTTCTTGGAAAGCTTTAGTCAATCCACAGGACTGTGACTTGGCCGTGGGGGGCCAGCCCTGTGGCCAAGCCGTTAGCATTCCCACGGCTTGGCCACGGGGCTAGCCCCCGGCGGCCAAGTCACGATAACAATTCTAAATATAAATATAAATTTAAATTTAAATTAACAAAATACAATCATAAATAAACATTATAATTAAAAATTACATAATTTAAATCTAAATTCGAAACTGAAGTTTAGGTTTACCTTCGTCCACCCGCCAACACGACGTTTGCGCCAAAATCTCCCTCACAGTCACCAAGAGCTCACTCACTATCACTCACTATCACAGTCGCCTAAAACCCTCTCATAATCGCCAAGCGCTGAAAAAGCGTTGCAGTCACGATGTGCGGTGAATATCTAAACTGGAAGATTGTTTCAGGCAAAATATTGTTTCGTCTGAAATATCTTTTCGGTCGGAATATATTTCGGTCGAAAAGATATTGTCGAGCGAAAAAAATCCGTCCGACTAAAATTCTACACGAAAATCGAGGGTGTCGTTACTGTACTGTTCGATTTGACGTTCAAGTGTTCGGCCGAAAAATGTATCTTTCGGCCGAAAGAAAATATTAGTTCGGCCGAAAAACTGTCTTTCGGAATTTTGGAGATAAGATTGTCACGAAAGTGTTACCCACCTTCATGAATTTACCCCTCTTATTTTCCTTTTTCCCTTTTTCTTTTCCATATTTCATGTATTTATTTTCATATTTCCTTTTCACATATCACATCATTCACCCAACACTTAGTCAAATTTATGAGTTACCGTGAGTCAATGGGTTGGTGATCACTCTTTTTACTACCTCTTGTTCCTCCATTCATCCACTTCTCCTTACTTGGAATTTTTTTACAATTATTTCTTACTAAGTCTTATTGCCTCTTATATGTTCGTCCGCTTCTCCTTACTTGGAATTTTTTACAACTCTTTTACTACCTTTTACCTCTCCTCTCCACTTCACTCATGTAACGTCCCCAACCTCCCCGTTGGGCCACGTCACACAAAACTCATTTTTTGTCACCATGATACAACTCTACCAATACATCTTTGATACCATAGGTAACATACCCAACTTACTATTGAGTAATGTTACCCCAAAAGTCTAGTGCCCAAATAACATTATATTGCACATTAACACTTGAGGGAACAGGCATGATCCCAAGTTGGATCACGCCACACAACAGTCCCTCTTCAGATATAACTTATAACAGCGGAAGTAACACAAAATAAACTATGTGTACCAACATGTTGAGCACACTAACCTTATTGTGTGCATAAACCACTCGGAGCATGTGAACACTATTGCGTGCGCAACCATATAGAGCACGCGAATACCCCTACGTGCATAACCATTCTGACACCACATACAGGTTATGTTCTTCATGTGTGTGCGGAGTACATCCCAACACACACACAGCGAATCCAGCCACTTACGCACACGGACTACTTTCCTGTGCGCACAGCACTACTAGCCTCATCCAGGATGCTCTTGACCAGTATTACCAGGATTAACTTAACTGAAATTACTTATCAACTAACATACTCAACATGTACGAATAGAATGTTAAATATTAACATTGCATTTACATGAATAAACAACATTAAACAAAATAACAACCATTATTCATATGCAACATCATACGATAAAATACACCATAACGGATTTAAGTAAATGAGCACGTAGTAAATAGACAAGCACATAAGAACACTCATCTTTTAGAAAAGTCACCAACTACGCGCAGAACTCAGACGTTCCTCCCAGCCATAGACTGTGTTGCTCGTAATATTTTAGCAACAGGTCACCCTCGAATTGGGGCTCAAACTCCACCAGGGAAAAAGGACTCCCAATGCCAATCTAAGGTCTAACAATCAGCGAAATTGATCAATCCAAGGTGCCACTATTGCAGCTAATATATAGTCCCTCATTCCTCACATGTTTGTTCCACCCCAGGAAGTGTGTCCTTCTATGCTCAATAGTCCTTTGGCTACCCCGCTTTCCTTCCACGGCTACAGCAACAAGACGGGCAGGAAGTCTTAGAGCCCTGCAACTAATGCCCAACACACCCTGGAGAAATTCTGAGCAAATCTCTCACATGGAGAGAATGCTCACAGGCCTAACAACCTACTTATTCAATATAAAATATCTCATATGGACAGAATTTCATGAGCCTTAAAACCCACTTCTTCTATAGCATACATCTTTTCCCAAGCACAGGGTTATACCATGATAGTAAGTTACAGCAAGACACAAATTCCTTCACAGAGGATAGTCCATCTGAATGATCAGGGAATAATGGATGATAATCCTCCCCGGAATGAAATGAATCCCCCACAAAATACACTAAGGACGGCCATATATATTGCATGCCTTCAACTAGACACTTGTCACCTACAGAGCTAGATTTAGCCACTTGGTGACTCGTTCCCATCCCTCGGGAACTTCGGATAAATAATATATCTGTAATTTACACTTTTCCAGAAATATTAATAAAATATTCTCCCTTTTCCCTTTTCCGGTGGAGTTTATCCCCCCATCTCTTTTCATCTTATATGTTTGCGTGCATCGATGTGATATTATTAATAACTTAAGTGTGACCGCACTTTACAAGGATAGGCGCACTGGCCTATTTGCATCTCGGTTCACTAGCTCAATAACCACACAAGCTCTCTGGCCTCATATATATATATATATATATATAACTTGGTCATCCACGTGCACTTACTCAAGTACGCGCAACACCATAGAATGTGTGCACCATGTCCTTAATGTGCAATCCACATGCACTTGCTCGGGTGCGTGCAACACTGTGAAATGTGTGCACCCTTACTTTGATAACAAGCTTTGCGCACTACACAAGTGCACGCAAAACCAAAACTTGGTATCAACAACTCACCAACCGATATGTATATTACATTTACAATTGATGTCAACGGCTCACCAACCTTTATGTACATTACATTTACAACTGATGTCAATGGCTCACCAACCTTTATGTACATTACATTTACAACTGATGTCAATGGCTCACCAACCTATATGTACATTACAATTGGGGTTCGGATTAGGGACATTACAACTCAACACTTAGAATTTTTCACAAATTATTCTTACTAAGCCTTAAATCTTACAGACTCTCCTTACTTAGAATTTTTTACAACTCTTTTACTACATTTTACCTCTCCTCTCCACTTCACTCAACACTTGAATTTTTCACAACTTATTCTTACTAAGTCTTACCGTGCTCCACAATGATTCTTGAGAAGTCTTACCTCCATTTTGTTTCATATTTCCGCAACCCCCACAACGTTCACTTGATATTCGCCTACCTCCACTTTCACATAACCTCGCGAAATCCTCATATTATTTTAAACACGTGGCAAGTGACTAGGTGGTGATTGGACGTGATGTGTCAAACATCTACAAGTTAACTGAACAATCACTGGACGACTAGAATATTACCAAGATATGTATTTTTCTAAAGCATTAAGAGCTAAGCTAAGGCACAATTTCCATAAGCTCTTTTACTTCACGTSAATATTAAGGAATTTGCATTATAAACACCAATGTTTCATATACCACAATGCATGTGGGATGGAGGATTTATAATAAAAAAAATGTGATATTGAATGGAGGGCTAAGATTGACCCACGAAATTGATGAACAGTGGTTAAGTCTTTGACTTCCYCAGTTAATATCTTGAGCTCTTGACATTTGTTTTCATAAAACTATACCTTGTTGGAAAGGTAATTGGACAAGGAATATGATGGAATAGGTTTCAAGGGCTGAAATTGGTCATAATTCTTCCAAAAAATCAAAAGAACAGTCAGTTATGTTTTAATGGTTTGCTGATAAATTTATTTGATACCTTGATTTCCCAAAGTTTTAACTTGAGATCCAGGACTCCRAATCGCCCTCACGAGAATTCGTTGAAAATATGAGATGATGAATATTGCATCTAAATTGGTTTCTATAGCTGAAAGGTCAAATATCTTGTTCGTAAAATCAAAACACAAACACAATCTACTTTAAAAAAAAAAAAAACTGTGAATTAAAAATTTTGAAAAATAATAGTTTATTTAAAAACTTTTATTAAAGACCAAAAGGGCCCATTTAAAGACATGAATTTTAATGACAGGGTCATTAATGAGAGTTCAATTAAGCATTAATTAAAGTGGTTACTCCAAAGAAGCATGTGGAAGTTCCAAGAAAGAGAAAAAACCCTAACTACATCAAGAAGTTAGAAGAGTGGATTTTAAAAAGCAAGAAAAGGTTCCATCAAAGGGTTAGGAGGATGCATTATCAAACACAAAGAGCCTTTAATTTTTCAGAATCAGATCTACAATAACACTTCATTTTCACCATTCTTCACCTTGATCCCTAAAGAATGGCAATATGTGGATGTCAAGGAAATTCAACTTTTGCCCAGTATTTGTAACACTTTCCAATGTCGATTATCTTTTGCACTCCTTTAAACAAAAAGGACACGAAGAAGAGATTAAAAAAAGAGATTATTTCTTATTGCTACATAATCTAATCTAATATAATCTAATAAAGAGATTTTAATTTTTCAGAATCGGATTTACAATAACACTTCATTTTCACCAATCTTCATGTTGATCCTTAGAGAATGGCAATATGCGGATGTCAAGGAAATTCAACTTTTGCCCAGTATTTGTAACACTTTCCAATGTCGATTATCTTTCGCTCGATAGAGAAATATGGATAAATTTTCCCTTTAATACCACCATTAGGATTCCTTAAAACTCAACTGTGGAAAATGCAGATAAAAAATTAAGCCTGGTATAGAGACACAAACTGGAACATTGGCAATGGCACAACAAGCGATAAGTCTTCAGCGAATAAATTGTTTTCACCGACTTGGAAATCAATCCAGAGCTGATAAGTGTTTGTGCGTCTGCATTGATCGAGTTAACAAGGAGGTTATGAACCAAATCACTTTCTCAATAGAAAGACAGAAATCAGCTTGTAGGTTCTCAATAGAAAGACGTAGGGAAATCAGCTTGCAGGTTCTTTCTTATCGTTTCTCTGCTGGAGTGTGCCCTGCCCTTAATACTGGTAATTTATGTTGCAACCTGGCTTGGAATTCAAGGGCTTCTCTTGATCTTCGATTTAATTTATTTTTTTATATATCAATCCACATCTATTAATGAAGGCTAGCGGTTGACCTAATTTTTACAAATCAATGGATGACAGACTTCATATGTCATCAATAACACTCAGATTAAAGCACATCAATAATTTACACTTTGATACATGTTCATATTTTGAATCTGATAACTGCCAAAATTGTGTAAATCGGGAAATATTTTAGCGGTTAAATTTTGCTCATGAACTAATTTTTCATGTTTTTTCCCTAACAAAGATTCAACAATTTCCGTTTTTTCTAAAAGTGATCCACCCAAATTCTATAGAAAAAATAATTTTACTTCAAAATTTTGCCAAAATTTTATACAAACTTATATAAAATATTTAGAAATTTGAATATTTAACAATAAATAAAAAGAACAAACATTTTAGAGTTAATATTTTAAGAATTAGTAAGATTCACCAAAATAGTTTTCCTTCAAATACAAATCCTTAAAATTTTCCAAGTACAAATCAACCATTTCAATGTTCATCGTCAACACAGGCAAATGAAACTCAATCACATCGCAACAATCAAAATAGCATACAGTGGGTATCCTGATGGCATGTGCATATATAAGAAATTTGTAAATTTAACCATTTTATTAGAACCATGTGGGGCACAAGGACGAATTTGTCCCTTTTATAAAGGGCATAATAATCCACGCAATCAATTATAAGAAATTATTTTTAACACTTCAAAATAGAGAAGGAAATTGCATATTATTATATGGAAGTACACCTCCACTGGCTGAATTTGTATTAGAACCATGTGGGGCACAAGGACACATTTGTCCCTTTTATAAACAGCATAATAATCCACGCAATCAATTATAACAGATTATTTTTAACATTTCAAAATAGAGAAGGAAATTGCATTATTATATGGAAGTACACCTCCACTGGCTGAATTTGTATTCCAATACAGCAAATGAAATTGCAGGAATATTAAATCATTTGGAATACCCAGCAGAAAATTCTTATTCAGCCAGAATACGAATTTTATACGGTTACAATAAAGAGGACAACCTTTAATACAGATCACTCTGTCCTGTTGTGTTTTCATCATCAGTGTTAGGAAGCTCAGTGGGTCGGGGATAGAGAAGTTAACCACTGTTGAATCGATACCTATCTATAACAGATCCTTTCCTCTCAAAGTGATCTTGGCTCACACTGGAAGGTCGTACTGTGGAAACACCAGATTCATACCCTGATGACTCAGCAGGAACCATATTTCTACCAGCAAAACCCGAAGACTGTCCAAGGCTTCTTTCATGAGTACCTTGGTTCACAACAGAGGGAATTGTACGAGGATTTGATCCATTTAAAGATGACACAATGCCAGCCGTATTACCACCACCAAAAGTTGATGTATACAGTTCTGGGACCCTTCTCTCATAATCACATTGAGTGGCAGATGAAACACCAGTGACATATGCTGATTGTCTAACAGGATTGTTACGAATTTCACCAAAATTCAACTGATAGCTTTTCTCACCTCTTCCCTCAAAATTATAATTACTTTGGGTAGCAAATGAATTTGCCAAATCCCCAGTCCCATATACTGAAGTTCTAACATGATTTTTATTAACTTCACCAAAATTCATTGTATAGCTTTGCTGACCTCTTCCCTCATAATTAACTTCAGCCACATTGGGCAATGGGAATGCAAAAGCACCAGCAGGGACACTAGAGCTATACAATGATGATCCAATAGGGGTTCGATTGCTAGTCCCAAAAGCTAAGGGGTACCCCTCATGACGTCTTCTCTCATTATTTATTTGAGCGGCAATGGAAGGTGCTGATGCGAAGGCACCAGCAGCAAGCCCAGTGTTAGCAGCACTAAAAGCTGATGTACGGTGATCATGACCATACATCATGATCAACTTATTTTGAACCCCATCAATGTTGTAGGGTGAAGCTTTTGAGTTGCCTATACCACCAGCCACTCTGGTAGTCTCATTCAGTGAAGCATCAAGCCCAGTGTTAGCAGCACTAAAAGCTGATGTATGGTGATCATGACCATACATCATGATCAACTTATTTTGAACCCCATCAATGTTGTAGGGTGAAGCTTTTGAGTTGTCTATACCACCAGCCACTCTGGTAGTCTCATTCAGTGAAGCATCCTTAGCCCTCTTTGAAGCATAGTTTTCTCTCTCTGAAAGCCCATAGCCAGGCTCAAAAGATTGACGTCTTTTATGCTGTGCCTTTTTCTCAACATCTTTCTTTCCGTCTTCTTTCTCCTGTACCTTTTTCTCAGCAGCTTTCGTTCTGTCTTCTTGCTCTTCTTTCTCCTGTGCCTTTTTCTCAGCATCTTTCTTTCCATCTTCTTTCTCTTCTCTCTCCTGTGCCTTTTTCTCGGCAGCTTTCTTTCCATCTTTCTCTTCTTTCTCCTGTGCCTTTTTCTCAGCAGCTTTCTTTCCGTCTTCTTTCTCCTGTGCCTTTTTCTCAGCAGCTTTCATTCCACCTTCTTTCTCCTGTGCCTTTTTCTCATCGGCTTTCTTTCCATCTTCTTGCTCTTCTTTCTCCTGTGCCTTTTTCCCAGCAGCTTTCTTTCCATCTTTCTCTTTTTTCTCCTGTGCCTTTTTCCCAGCAGCTTTCTTTCCATCTTCCTGCTCTGCCTTTTCCGTAGCAGCTTTCTTTTTTAGCAGCTTTCTTTCTTTCTTAGAAATCTTGTTGTTTTCTATTTTGTATTCTTTCTTCTGTTCCAATTTTCTTAGTTTATCTTCAAAAAAATGACTTTGCAAACCATACTTTCTGACAAGCTTAATAACAACTCTCATGGCTTCCTTCAACTTAATATCTGCATAACTCTGGAGTCTGTCCATATTATCTGGTGTCTACAACACAAATCAAAATATAAATTTTCAATTCAGTGTTACATCAAGTCCCTTCCAATCTTATAAAAAGGATATAAACATTAGCAAAAACCTGAGAAGCAGTGGTGCCTTGTGCATCCATCGTAACTTCCTTTCCAGCCCTCTCCACATCCCTCAAATATGATGTCAACAAATCCACGTGATCTACTTTATCCAGCATGCCAAAGGCACCAGCGTATTTAAGGGCCTCTATATATTTACCACTTTTGGAAAGCTTATCGATAAATTCTGCATAAATACCAAAAAGCTGTGATCAGCAGACATCTAAAGGAACTCTAAGAAACATTAAATCACAGCTCCTATTGATGAACCTCAATACCTCTAGTTTGAGGGGTGTGGACACGAATTTTTCAAGGCATCCCAATCCTGAACTTTTCAAAGAATAACAAAGAACGGGCAAAATTCAAAAGAATTTTAGCAAGAAAATGAGCTGCCAAAAGCCAGTGGAGACATCTTGATATCACAACTCCCATACTTGTCAGTTTAACTACATAAAAAAGTCCAAAAAATTGCAGACTTCACCTCAAGGTCATTCATCTGCATGAAATCAGTGCAGAAACTCCAAATAGAATGCAAAGAAGCACAAAAATCACACATAAAACAAAGCAAAGCCATAAACTCTTGCATAGTTAAATCATAAATGGATGGCATAAATTCTCACATAGCCATTAATCCCATAGTACTGCACTACATATTTCTCCTGTGCTGCTGGGATTCAGGTACTCCACTGGGGATGTTTACCCACACAACCTTTCAGGGAGACACCGGGAAATGCACATCTCCCCAATAAACACAGGCCTTCCCTCTTAAATGGGTAGTCCAGGATGCTCCCCGAAAAGGGGGACTCTTGGACACTCCCCTTGAAAAATTTCACGTTGCACCATAAAAAAAATGTCAAAAGATTAACGATAAAAACACAACCCTGATTTTTCTACCTCCTAAACCCTATTTGCAACTTATAAAAGCACATAAACACAACCCACATTCACTTTTCATTTGCACTTCGTTGTAATTGCACTGGAGCCTGAACAGTGAAAGCTGAACTGTGAACACTGAACTATGTGAACTGAATTCTGAGAACTGAACCATGACACCTGAGCCTTACTATTATACTGTGTGCACTTTGTGGACAGCAAGCATAAATAGTGTAGAGAAACATTGCAGTTTTCACCCAGGCGCTGTTATTTCAGTCAAAATGTGGAGGAACATGATTCTCGACATGTCTATAGCTGGAAAGGAAATGAGCAGTGATTTGTAATTATTATGTATCATTTATTGTCTAGGTTCATTGGAGCCAGTAACTATTGGTTGATATTATGTATCATTTATACTTCAGTTTTAATATATATACATTTTTTATTTATAGTATTTCAAGGAAAGTCCCATATGTCCAGACCCAGTATCCCCTGTGCCATCCCTAAAATTTGAGGAGACTCTCCACACATGCCCAGGCACATTCCCACATTCCCACATCCCAGAAACATGCCGGAACATTATCTGTTGTGTGTATTTGTAAAGTTCACTTTAAAATTCAAGCTGGACCAACTCAATGGATTGACATTGTTATCAATTAGATACTTCAAATTCTCCTCTTGCATCTCCATTATAAAGAAGACTATTACTGGTGCAGCAGTCCCATGCCCTGTAAGCATCCAAGTTGAAGAAGCCAGTGGCAGCCACAAACAGCTGAAGCTATGGGCCATTGAAACACAGGCAAGGACATGTCTGGCTTAAAGGTCAGTGGTTGGAAACAGTCAACTAACACTGAAAGATCACAGGATTGACTCTTGAACTGACAAGCCATTGAATCATACAATGAAAATGTGAGATTTGAAGACAACAGTTGTCAAAAAGGCATTTGACTCGTAGGAATTTTTCTGAAAATTACACTTGAAATGAAAAGCATAGCCAGATTTTGGCACTTACAAAAATGTGCAACATGAGCCTGTCAGCTTTGTAGTTTAGGCTGTTCATTTCAGAGCATTTGAAGTATACTATTCATTTTTCAAAAGGATGACTTAACAACATTGAAAACCATGTACATCGAAGGTCATGTTAGACAGCCAAATCTGGGTGTCTCATTGTGCAGTTGAAATGTCAGCCCTCTATCAAACTTTGGGTAGCTAAAACATAAAAGAGAATGTTTTTAGAAACATTCTTCCTTGGACTTAGGATGATGAGAATTAGTCTGGTGAACATGAGTTAACGTGTATTATATTTCTGCTTTTCTATTCTGTAATATATCCTTTTTGGCTGATTTAGTCTAATTTGAGTCAAATCCTGGATGAATTTGGCAGAATAGATAACCACACCCATGGCTTCTCAGTGGAAAGATCTTCCATTGTAAAACTCCCAGAATGAGGATGGATATGTTTAACACACTGTGACGATAGGAAGCATCTTGTGAAAAAAGAAAAAAAAAATTGAAGTTGTGAAAAAAATGCCTTGTTGCTGATTGTCCTGTAGTTCAGCAGTGAACATGGAGGCATGTCAGGCTCACACCAAAGTTGAATTCCCCAAAGAAATGAATAAGCAGTTGTTGCTAGGGTCATATGCCCTGGGTGATTTTGAATGAAAAGTACCCTTGCCATGGCAGCTTAGTCAAATGAAAGTTCACTATTTATTGGTTTGCCTCTTGAGGACCATTTCACCCATGCAAACATCCCACTTGTAGTGCCCAACGTCTTCAGGGAAGAGGTAATGCTTTTCTTTCAGTTTATAGAAAACATTTTGAAAATTTTTAAAAAATCACATCAATGGCTGCTGCATTGCATAACACAAAGTTCCTTTCACAGAGACCAGTAATGAGTGGTGACTATTCTGCAAAATCTAAAATGGATTTTCACCTAGTCCCATCCATTGTGGAGACATGCCATTCAGATGAGACATACCAGTGAGAATGGAACCCTGGTTGATGGCTTAAAAGTCCATTGGCATCACCAATAAACCAGGCCCGATGATAATCTAGGAGTGTTATTTAAAAAGCAAATTTATTACATAACATCTAGAAGTCAGCAACGTAAGGAGTGATAACACTATGATTATTAGGATACTTGCAAGTAAGGATGCATCACAACAAAGGGAGTGAAGGGGACCCACAATGCACACAAGCACTTCTAAGCAGTGTTAGCACAGCCAAAGTGAGGCAGCAAGAGAGGAAACAATCACATAAACTCTGGGAACCTGCAACCACAAGCCAACTTCAGAATTGGCAAAGTGGCTTTTAACTCATGTAGTAATTCATAAACCACCTTTGTCTCAGAATTGTTGTTAATGTGGGACTTTACACTCGCTTCCATTCTTTTGTCTTTTTACTTGTAGCTTAACACCAGGAGATAGTAATCAAGGCACTAACCTGAAATGTTAGGAGACAATCCAAGATACCGACACAGCTCTATAGTTTCCACATCACTCAAAACAGCCACCAGTAGCCCCCAAAGTTCATCCCTCTCATAGTCCGCGGCAATCCTGAACGAGGCCAAGAACTTCAGGAAGGCCCGAGTATTCACCCTACCAGCACGACCTGTATTCTTCTCAATTTCCATCTCTTTTCTCCAAGCCTTAGCAATCTCCCGGGCCGAATCCTTGACATCCGAGGGAATAACACCGCTGTCATCGCTACCAAAAATGGGGTAAAGGCATTCCATGAGCAAAATGCAGGCATTTCTATTGGTAGAAAATGGGGGCTCCAGAGCATTAATCACCAGCTTCGCCGCATCAGCAGCTTTACGGAGCACCATGGGCAATTCCTTCCGAAGGGTTTCGACCTCTTTCATGTTGTGGATGATGTAATTTCTGAGGCCACGGCCATCAGCTTTATCGCAGATGGTTTTGATCTCAGAGCGGATGTCAACAGATAAGAGCAGCTTTCTTTCTTTCATAGCAATCTTGTCGTGTTTTGCTCTGTTATATCCCTCCTGTTCCAATTTTCTTAGTTCATCTTCGAAAAAATGACATTGCAAACCATACTCTCGGACAAGATTAACAACAGTTCTCATAGCAGCCCTGAACTTATTAGCTGCCTTGCTCTGGAGTCTGGCCAAATAATCTGGTGTCTACAACACATGAAAACATAATTTTTCAATTCAGAGTTACATCAAGTCCCTTTCAATCTTAAAAAAAGTATATAAACATCAGCAACTGCCAACAACCTGAGAAGCAGCTGTGACTTGTGCATTCGTCACAACTTCCTTTCCATCCTTCTCCACATCTCTCAAATATGATGTCAACAAATCCACGTGATCTACTTTATCCAGCATGCCAAATGCATCAGCGTATCTAAGGGCCTCTATTTGTTTACCACTTTTGGAAAGCTTGTCAATAAATTCTGCATAAATACCAAAAAGCTGTGATCAGTAGGGTTTGGGCAAGGGATTTTTCTAGGCATCCCAATCCTGAACTTTTCAAAGAATAACAATGAATGGGCAAAATTAAAAGAATTTTAGCAATAAAATGAGCTTCCAAAAGCCAGAGGAGACACCTTGATATCACAACTCCCATACTTGTCAGTTTAACTACATATAAAAAAAACAAAAAGAAAATTGCAGACTTCACCTCAAGGTCGTTCATCTGCATGAAATCAGTGCAGAAACTCCAAATAGAATGCAAAGAACCAAAAAAATCACACATAAAACAAAGCAAAGCCATAAACTCTTGCATAGTTAAATCATAAATGGATGGCATAAATTCTCACATAGCCACTACTCCCATAGTACTGCACTACATATTTCTCCTGTGCTCCTGAGATGCAGGTACTCCACTGGGGAAAATTACCGACACAACCTTTCGGGGAGACACCGGGAAATGCACATCTCCCCAATAAACACGGGCCTTCCCTCTTACATGGGTAGTCCAGCATGCTCCCCGAAAAGGGGGACTCTTGGACACTCCCCTTGAAAAATTTAAAGTCACACCATAAAAAAAAGGTAAAAAGATTAATGATAAAAACACAACCTGATTTTTCTACCTCCTAAACCCTATTTGCAACTTATAAAAGCACATAAACACAACCCACATTCACTTTTCATTTGCACTTCGTTGTGATTGTACTGGAGCCTGAACAGTGAAAGCTGAACTGTGAACACTGAACTATGTGAACTGAATTCTGAGAACTGAACCATTACACCTGAGCCTTACTACTATACTGTGTGCACTTTGTGGACAGCAAGCATAAATAGTGTAGAGAAACATTGCAGTTTTCACCAAGCCGCTGTTATTTCAGTCAAAATGTGGAGGAACATGATTCTCGACATGTCTATAGCTGGAAAGGAAATGAGCAGTGATTTGTAATTATTATGTATCATTTATTGTCTAGTGTCATTGGAGTCAGTGACTATTGGTTGATATTATGTATCATTTATGCTTCAGTTTTGATATATATACATTTTTTATTTATAGTATTTCAAGGAAAGTCCCATATGTCCAGACCCCATGTCCCCTGTGCCATCCCTAAAATTTGAGGAGAGTCTCCACACAAGCCAAGGCACATTCCCACATCTCAGAAACATGCCGGAACATTATCTGTTGTGTGTATTTGTAAAGCTCACTTTAAAATTCAAGCTGGACCAACTCAATGGATTGACATTGTTATCAATTAGATACTTCAATTTCTCCTCTTGCATCTCCATTATAAAGATGACTATTACTGGTGCAGCAGTCCCATGCCCTGTAAGCATCCAAGTTGAAGAAGCCAGTTGCAGCCACAAGAAGCTGAAGCTACGGGCCATTGAAACACAGGCAAGGACATGTCTGGCTTAAAGGTCAGTGGTTGGAAACAGTCAACTAACACTGAAAGATCACAGGATTGACTCTTGAACTGACAAGCCATTGAATCATACTATGAAAATGTGAGAATTGAAGACAACAGTTGTCAAAAAGGCATTTGACTCGTAGGAATTTTTCTGAAAATTACTCTTAAAATGAAAAGCAAAGCCAAATTTTGGCACTTACAAAAATGTGCAACATGARCCTGTCAGCTTTGTAGTTTAGGCTGTTCATTTCAGAGCATTTGAAGYATACKATTCATTTTTCAAAAGGATGACTTAACAACATTGAAAACCATGTMCAYCGAAGGTCATGTTAGACAGYCAAATCTGGGTGTCTCATTGTGCAGTTGAAATGTCAGCCCTCTATCAAACTTTGGGTAGCTAAAACATAAAAGAGAATGTTTTTAGAAACATTCTTCCTTGGACTTAGGATGATGAGAATTAGTCTGGTGAACATGAGTTAACGTGTATTATATTTCTGCTTTTCTATTCTGTAATATATCCTTTTTGCCTGATTTAGTCTAAATTGAGTCAAMTCCTGGACGAATTTGGCAGAATAGATAACCACACCCATGGCTTCTCAGTGGAAAGCTCTTCCATTGTAAAACTCCCAGAATGAGGATGGATATGTTTAACAGCTGTGACGATAGGAAGCATCTTGTGAAAAAAGAAAAAAAATTGAAGTTGTGAAAAAAAAGCCTTGTTGCTGATTGTCCTGTGGTTCAGCAGTGAACATGGAGGCATGTCAGGCACACACCAAAATTGAATTCCCCAAAGACATGAATAAGCAGTTGTTGCTAAGGTCATATGCCCTGGGTGATTTTGAATAAAAAGTACCCTTGCCATGGCAGCTTAGTCAAATGAAAGTTCTTCTATTTATTGGTTTGCCTCTTGAGGACCATTTCACCCATGCAAACATCCCACTTGTAGTGCCCAACATCTTCAGGGAAGATGTAATGCTTTTCTTTCAGTTTATAAAAAGCATTTTGAAAATTTTAAAAAAATCACATCAATGGCCGCTGCATTGCATAACACGGAGTTCCTTTCACCAAGACAAGTAATGAGTGGTGACTATTCTGCAAAATCTAAAATGGATTTTCACCTAGTCCCATCCATTGTGGAGGCATGCCATTCAGATGAGACATACCAGTGAGAATGGAACCCTGGTTGATGGCTTAAAAGTCCGTTGGCATCACCAATAAACCAGGCCCTTTGATAATCTAGGAGTGTTATTTAAAAAGCAAACTTATTACATAACATCTAGAAGTCAGCAACGTAAGGAGGGCACTATGATTATTAGGATACTTGCAAGTAAGGATGCATCACAACAAAGAGAGTAAAGGGGACCCACAATGCACACAAGCACTTCTAAGCAGTGTTAGCACAGCCAAAGTGAGGCAGCAAGAGAGGAAACAATCACATAAACTCTGGGGACCTGCAACAACAAGCCAACTTCAGAATTGGCAAAGTTGCTTTTAACTCATGTAGTAATTCATAAGCCACCTTTGTCTCAGAATTGTTGTTAATGTGGGACTTTACACTCGCTTCCATTCTTGTCTTTTTACTTGTTGCTTAACACTAGGAGATAGTAATCAAGGCACTAACCTGATATGTTAGGAGACAATCCAAGACGCCGACACAGCTCTATAGTTTCCACATTGCTCAAAACAGCCAACAGTAGCTCCCAAAGTTCATCCCTCTGATAGTCCGCCGCGATCCTGAACGAGGCCAAAAACTTCAGGAAGGCCCGAATATTCGCCCTACCATCACGACCTGTATTCTTCTCAATTTTCATCTCTTTTCTCCAAGCCTTAGCAATCTCCCGGGCCGAATCCTTGACATCCGAGGGAATAACACCGCTGTCATCGCTACCAAAAATGGGGTAAAGGCATTCCAAGAGCAAAATGCAGGCATTTCTATTGGTAGAAAATGGGGGCTCCAGAGCATTCACCACCAGCTTCGCCACATCAGCAGCTTTACAGAGCACCATGGGCAATACCTTCCGAAGGGTTTCGACCTCTTTCATGTTGTGGATGATGTAATTTCTGAGGCCACAGCCATCAGCTTTATCGCAGATGGTTTTGATCTCAGAGTGGATGTCAACAGATAAGAGCAGCTTGCTTTCTTTCATAGCAATCTTGTCGTGTTTTGCTCTGTCATATCCCTCCTGTTCCAATTTTCTTAGTTCGTCTTCGAAACGGGCATCAGCTTTATCGAAGATAGTTTTGATCTCAGAGGGGATGTCAACAGATGAGATCAGCTTTGTTTTTTTCATAGCAATCTTTTCGTGTTTTGCTCTGTTATATCCCCCCTCCTGTTCCAATTTTCTTGGTTCATCTTCGAAAAAATGACTTTGCAAACCATACTTTCTGACAAGATTAACAACAGTTCTCTTAGAATCCCTGAGCTGATTGGCTGCCTTGCTCTGGAGTCTGGCCAAATAATCTGGTGTCTACAACAGAAGAAAACATAAATTTTCAATTCAGAGTTACATCAAGTCCCTTTCAATCTTAAAAAAAGGATATAAACATCAGCAACAACCTGAGAAGCAGCTATGACTTGTGCATTCGTCACAACTTCCTTTCCATCCTTCTCCACATCTCTCAAATATGATGTCAACAAATCCACGTGATCTACTTTATCCAGCAGGCCAAATGCATCAGCATATCTAAGGGCCTCTATTTGTTTACCACTTTTGGAAAGCTTGTCAATAAATTCTGCATAAATACCAAAAAGCTGTGATCAGTAGGGTTTGGGCAAGGGATTTTTCTAGGCATCCCAATCCTGAACTTTTCAACAAATAACAATGAATGGAAAAAATTAAAAGAATTTTAGCAATAAAATGAGCTGCCAAAAGCCAGTGGAGACACCTTGATATCACAACTCCCATAATTTTCAGTTTAACTACATATAAAAAAGACAAAAAGAAAATTGCAGACTTCACCTCAAGGTCGTTCATCTGCATGAAATCAATGCAGAAACTCCAAATAGAATGCAAAGAACCAAAAAAATCACACATAAAACAAAGCAAAGCCATAAACTCTTGCATAGTTAAATCATGAATGGATGGCATAAACTCTTGTATAGCCACTACTCCCATAGTTCTGCACTACATATTTCTCCTGTGCTCCTGGGATGCGGGTACTCCACTGAGGATGTTTCCTCGCACACCCTTTTGGGGAGACACCAGGAAATGCACCGGGAGCATTTTCCCAATAAACAGGGGCCTTCCCTCTTAAAAGGGTAGCCCAGGATGCTCCCCAAAAAGAGGGGGACTCTTGGACACTACACTTGAAAAATATCACATCATATCATGAAAAGAAGGCAAAGAGATTAATAAAAACAAACAACACTGATTTTTCTGCCTCCTAAACCATATTTGCAACTTATAAAAACACATAAACAGAACCCACATTCACTTTTCATTTGCATTTTGTTGTGATTGCACTGGAGCCTGAACTGCGAACACTGAACTACATGAACTGAATTCTGAGAACTGAACCCTGACACCTGAGCCTTGCTACTATACTGTGTGCATTCTGTGGACAGCAAGCATAATAGTAGCAGAGAGAAACATTGCAGTTTTCACCCAGCCACTGTTAATTCAGTCAAAATGTGGAGGAACATGATTCTTGGCACATCTATAGCTGTAAATGAAATGAAAAATACAATGATGATCAATGATTTGTAATTGTTATGTATCATTTATTGTCTATGTTCATTGGAGTCGGGGATTATTGGCTGATATTATGTATCATTTATGATTCAGTTTTATACATATGTGTGTGTGTGTGTGTACATTTTTTAATTTATAGTATTTTGAATAAAGTCCCATATGTCAGGACCCCCACATCCCCTGTGCCATTGCCCTAAAATTTGAGAGTCTCCACACATCCCCAGGCACATTTCTGCATCCCCAGATCCGAGAAACTTACCAGAACATTATCTGTACCATGTGGTGTGTGTTTGTAAAACTCACTTGAAAATTCAAGCTGGACCAACTCAATGGATTGACATTGCTATCGATTAGTTACTTCAATTTCCCTTCTCGCATCTCCATTATAGAGATGACTATTACTGGTGCAGCACACCCATGCCCTGTAAGCATCCAAGTCAAAGAAGCCAGTTGCAGCTACAAAGAGCTGAAGCTATAGGCCATTGAAACATAGGCAAGGAGTATCTGGCATAAATGTCAGTGATTGGAAACAGTCAACTAATGCTGAAAGATCACAAGTTTGACTCTTGAACTGACAAGACCTTGAATCATACTATGAAATGGTGAGATTTGAAGACAACAGTTGGCAAAAAGGCATTTGGATTATAGGAGTTTTCTGAAAATTACACTTGAAATGAAAAGCAAAGCCGAATTCTGGCACTTACAAAAATGTGCAACATGAGTCTGTCAGCTTTGTAGTTTAGGCTGTTAATTTCAGAAGCATTTGAAGAATAGGTTTCAATTTTCAAGAGAATGACTTAACAACATTGAAAATGATGTTCACCCAAGGTTGTTTTAGACAGCCAAATTTGGGTGTCTCATTGTGCAGTTGAAATGTCAGCCCTCTATCAAACTTTGGTAGCTAAAACATAAAAGAGAATGTTTTTAGAAACATACTTCCTTTGACTTTGGATGATGAGAATTAGTCTAGTGAACATGAGTTAACATGTATTATATTTATGCTTTAATTCATCCTTTTTAGCTGATTTAGTCTAAATTGACCACTCACCTACTTTATTGTATTTTATTGGAGAAATTGTCAATTTTGATCACTCCACTAATATTGTTCTCTATATATAGTAATAGTGTACAACACAAGGTTTGGGATTTTTCACATGGTATCGGAACTTATTTCTCTGATTGAAATTCTCTAGGATTTGCAACAGTAAAGGACCCTGCAAGAGTAAGGAAAAGAGTGAGGAGTCAACCTCATAGCCAAGAAAGAACTCGAGTAAAATCAAGTGCTTTAGTTTTCATAAGTATGGTCATTATACATCACAGTGTCCAAATAAAAAGAAAGGTAAAGGGGAGCAGTAGTGGAGGCAGGTCGCAGCCTCTGCAGAAACTCAGATAAACAAGTTTACTGCAAAGTTCAAGACAGATTTCTCATTGGTATCTTTCCTTTCTAGCAGCACGATAACGAGGAATGTGGTATATGGACAGTGGGGCATCTCGACATATGACATCGGCCCGATAGTTATTTTCTAGCCTAATGGACTCAGGGGTACAGGTTGAGCTTGGTAATGATGCATGTACCCAGTAGCAAGAGTTGGTATTATCCCCTTCCAGCTTGAATCAGGTAATTTTTTATATTTTGATGATGTCTTGTTCGAACTTCGTACCAAGTCTCAAGAAGAACTTGCTTTTAGTTTTGCTTATGGAAGATAAGGGCTTTGCAATGGAGTTCAAGAACCAACAAGTTTTCATTAGACTGAAGGAATCTAGCCCATATACAACTCAAGTAATAGGGGTTAGAGAAGGTAATTTATACAAGTTGCAAGGTAAGCTTGTTCGAGCCCTAGTGCATAACAGTGGCATCTTGTGCAAGTTGTGGCACAAGAAGATGGGGCACCTGCATCACAAGGCGCTCCCTATTTCAAGATTGTCATAGGTCTTCCAGAGTTCAGAGTTGAACAACATGGTATATGTAGAGGGTGCATGCTTCACAAGCATGCCAAGGTTGTTTTCTCAAGCAATAAGCATAGGTCTAAGGAGATTTTAGACCTAGTGACAGAGGATGAGCAGTACAACAACCTTCAAGTGGAGAAAGGGAGATTAGCCCCTTCCACTTCTATCAGGAGACCTCGATGGTTCAATCAAACATTGAAAGATGCTTAGGAGCATGTTGAGACTCCTAGGAGCACATTCAGAGAAAGCAAACCTCCGAAGAAGTTTCAACTTTCCACACTATATGACATTGATGAACAACATTCTAGATTCAGAGCTTTCCAATTTTTAGGAGGCAATAGACCAACAAGTATGTCAGAATGGCATGGTGGAGGAGTACACCTCCATCATGAAGAATGATGTTTGGGACAAAGTGCCAAAATTAGAGGGGAAGTCAATTGGGAGTTCCAGGTGGCTCTACAAGATCAAACATGGTGCAGATGACAACATTGAGAAGTTCAAAGCAAGGTTTGTGGTGAGAGGGTTCTCCCAGAAAGAGGTGGTGGACTACAAGGAGACTTTTCCTTCAATCGCCAGGTACACAAAGCAACCTCAGGGCTTTGAAGTAACTAGGAAGGATTCCCACATTGTTTTGCAATGAACACCTTGCATTTGTGCATAGTGGAGCCAAGGCAAGAGCATCGGATAGCAGCAAAACATGTGCTCGGGTATTTGAGGGGCTAGTTGAGTATGGTCTTGAGATATCTTGGAGATGATTAAGTGAAGTTGAAAGGGTATACTGACTCAAACTAGGCAGATAGTGCAGCAGACAAGAAGAGCACCTCAAGGTGTTTCTTTAGCTTCGGATCAAAGATGATATCTCGATTCAACGAAAAGCAAACTTATATGGCACTTAGCTTGGTAGAGGCAAAATACATGGTAGTCGGTATGACTGGTTGTGTGGCCATCTGGCTCCGCAAGTTACTTGCAAGATTGTTTGATCAGGAGTTGAATCCCATGGTCATTCACTATGATAATCAGAGTTGTATCAAACTCTCTGAGAATCCAGTGTTTCATTACTGGTCCAAGCATCATATAGAGATCAGATATCACTTCATACAAGACAGGGTTTAGAAGGGAGCATTGAAGCTCTAGTATATTCCCACGGATCAGTAGGTAGTTGATATTCTAACCAAGCCCTTGTGATGTTAGGAAGCATCTTGTGAAAAAGGAAAACTGAATGAAGTTGTTGTGAAAAAAAAGCCTTGTTGCTGATTGTCATGTGGTTCAGCAATGAACATGGGGGCATGTCATGCACACACCAAATTTTAATTCCCCAAAGACATGAATAAGCAGTTGTTGCTAGGGTCATTTTGACTGAAAAGTACCCTTGCGATGGCAGCTTAGTCAAATGAAAGTTCTTATATTTATTGGTTTGCCACTTGAGGACCGTTTCAGGCATGTAAACATCACATTTGTAGTGCCCAACGTCTTCAGGAAAGCGTAATGCTTTTCTTTGAGTTTATAGGAAGCACTTTGAAAAAAAAATTAAAAAAGCACGTCAACGGCTGCTGCTGCATAACACGGAATTCCTTCGACTGAGCTAAGTCATGGGGGGTGACTATCCTGCAAAAATTTAAATGGATTTTCACCTAGTCCCACCCCTTGTCGAGACATGCCATTGAGATGAGACATACCAAGGAGAATGGAACCCTGGTTGATGGCTTAAAAGCCGTTGGCGTCACCAATAAACCAGGCCCGTTGACAATCTAGGGGGGTTGATTAAAAAGAACACTTGTTACATAACATCTTAGAAGTCAGCAACATGAGGAGATATAACATTGTGATTATTAGGATGCTTGCAAGTAAGGAAGCATCACAACAAAGACAGTGAAAAGGACCCACAATGCACACAAGCACTTCTAAGCAGTGTTAGTACAGCCAAAGTGAGGCAGAGAGAGAGGAAACTATAACATAAACTCTGGAGACCTGCAACCCCAAGCCAACTTCAGAATTGGCAAAGTTGCTTTTAACTCGTGTAGTAATTCATAAACCAACTTTGTCTCAGAATTGTAGTTAATGTGGGACTTTACACTCGTTTCCACTCTTTTTTCCTTTACTTGATTTTTAACACCAGGAGATAGTAATCAAGGCACTAACCTGATACGTTAGGAGTCAATCCAAGAGATCGACATAGATCTGGAGTTGTCGCATCGCTCGAAACAGCCAACAATAGCCCCCAAAGGTCATCCCTATCGCAGTCCGCCGCGATTTTTGGTAACGAGGCCAAGAACCTCAGGAACGCCCTAACTTTCCCCCTACAGGCACGACCCTTTTTCTTCTCAACACCTTTTCTCCAATCCTTAACAATCTCCCGGGCCGAATCCTTGACACACGAGGGAACAACACCGCTCTCATCGTTACCAAAAACCTTGTAAAAGGATTTCAAGATCAAAATGCAGGCATCTCTATTGGGAGAAAATGGGGGCTCCAGAGCATTCATCGCCAGCTTCGCCACATCGGGCGCTTCACGGAGCGCCAAGGGCAATTCTTTCCGAAAGGTTTTGACCTTTTTCATGTTGTCGATGACGTAATTTCTAAGGCCACGGCCGTCGGCTTTATCGCAGAGGATTTTGATCTCAGAGCGGACGTCGGCACGTGAGAATGAGGAAATGACGGGATTTAAACCGGTGACCTTTGATGTTTTGTTCTCTTTGTTTTCGCCGCTGGTTTCGCCACTGGTTCTGAGTTCTTCTGGTTCCTCGTCGAAGGATTCCATCATTGACGGAATGCGTTGGAGCGATTCGAACAGGGTATCCGCTGCCGCCATTTGCAGTGCTTTTAAAGCCAAAGAACCAAGGGTTTTCAGAAGCTGGACCCTGATACGAAGAAGATAAATATGTTTCAACTATGTGGAACAGAAAATGTGTATGTGTATGTATATACATGTATGGGCCTCAATGCTCTTTATTAGCCCCTGGTCCCATCAGGTTGCTCAGGTTTCTTCCCATCTTGGGGAGTGATGCCCTTTATTAGCCCCTGGAATAAAGCCCCTGGTCCCATCAGGTTGCTCAGGTTTCTTCCCCAGAAAAGAATGAAAGGTGGTTGTACCAGTCTTTAAAAACCATGCACTGATTACCAATGAAATGATTTCTTAAAATGAATATTGTGGAGGTATTAATGGGTGTTAAAATTTAATATTTTCTAAATGTAAAATTAATAAAATTAATTAAATATTTTTTAATAATTTTGAGTTTATATTCTTTATAAGTTTATAATAATAATAATTTATTTTTAAGGTCGTGATCAAGTTAAACATCAAATTGGTGTATGAGATCTCCTTGTTTGTGGGACAAGGGACCTCCTTTACTCAGCGATTTAACTAGTAAAGTCTAGGGAGGTATACATATCCTACCCCCCTTTCGATATGAACATGTCATATAAAGTGTTATATGACATAAATTTAGATATTTAGTGTTATTAGTCCCTGCCAAAGGCTTGGGACTGTTATCACTCCAGGAAACTCTCCTATGTTGTAAGTCGGAGATGCCCAGTAACTTACTCTTTTTGGGAACTATTTTCTTATTAATGGATGTGTTTTTTGGATCAAGATGAATATCTAGGGACTGGACTGTGTCTTTAAGACTGTCTAGAAATATCAAATATCACAAGGCCTTCTAGGAATGCAATCAGATAAGGGTTGATTAAATAGAAGAGAAAATAGTTATTGAACCAGATTATACTCATATAAAACAAGCACAATGAGTTTAAGAACTAAGAAAATAACTTATGATTCTTAACTTAATCAATCAGTTAGTGAGATGACAGTCACATGTAGATTGAATAAGCGCCAATAAAGAAATCATTCACTCATAAGATATCAGAGAACAGAAAAGAAAAAAAAGTCTGACAACACAACTGAAGGAAGCTTGCAATGTTTCATATATTAAGAATAAGTCTCTTTTACAGTGGCAGCAAATAGAACCCAACATCAAACCCGTTGGTTCATATTCTATCCTAAGCTTTATAGCTTTACAAAGTAGTTCTGAGATCCTGAAAACATGGATCAAATCAGCTAAAAATAGTAAGTCAAAATCTGATTGCAAAAGATGAGGGATGATCCCCAAAAGTGAGGTCAATCCCAGATTTTCTGGTCCTTCTCTCTTGTTAAGTGCTGGTGTAGTGCAGGTAGCCTCCCAAGGCTGATTGATGACTCTTCCAAGAGATAAAATTCGAATTTGCTGAGGTGTGCCAAAATCCCTATATTTTTGCCTTTGAAAAATGTACCAAAATTGATTACAACACCTCTTTTTTGCCTTATCCATCAAAGTAACCATTGGCTCTGACTTGATAATTTACCACCTGTCTATTCCAAGAGATTTCATCTCATTCTGATTTGAAATTCCTGATATGGGCGACATTTCAAGTATTCGGGTCATTACAGACTTTCGGTGGTTAACATAGAAGACTTCTGGGTGGATTAACTACCGAAAGCACTACTTTCGGTGGTTAATGAACAGTCGTCCTATTCGCCTAAACCACCGAAAA
>JASDQU010308049.1:13731-31611 GCA_032191745.1 Picea mariana | reverse complement strand
GTAGAATCAGTTGATAGGAATTAGAAGAAAAAGATTATTGAAGCTCAAGCAGATAATCATAAGCTTTTGTGGGTCCAAAATCCTTTCAATGGGAAGGCGTGATCAGAATCTGGACCAAGGGTCAAATTTTAGCCCAAAAATGAAAGTGTTCAGAATCGCCTCAAAACAAACAGGTGCATATCCCTCATTTTTACGAACCCAATGCACTTTGACCAGGGTCAAACGAACATCGGATGAGTGAGATATCGTGATCTATTCGAATTGTCAAACATGCAAAAAAAAAAATGCTGACTGTACAGTCCGTACAACCTACGTGTCATGACCGTATGCTCAGTTGGTAGGTGACGTGGAATGATGTTGAGTTGGCATTGACATGGCAGAGATTGGTCGAATCATTTGAGGACACGTGGCAGTTTTTGGTCGATTGTACGGTGCCACGTGGCCCAGACATGCACTGCCACGTGGCACCCCGTTTTTTTGGTAATGGTTGATTAAAATTTTATGGAGTCCGTGGGGATCGAACCCCAGACCTCCACCATAGCCCAAGTTCTTTGGCAATGGCTTCCCAACCGGCGCGCCACATAGTGTTACTTAACATTTATGCATTGTTTAATTTATTTAAATTCACATTGTTTTATGGTTGGCGTGGGGGTCTGGGATGGGGCTTAGCCCTAGCCCTCAGTTATATGTACCATATCCCATATGACCCTTTCCATATATATATGCGCTTATTTTTTTTTCAAATGGTTTCTGACCCACATGCCTGAACACGTGTCGATCCCTCAAGGCATGCAAACATAGCCCTTTTTGTGCGTTAAGACTTGGCCACATGGCCCCATGCTCCCAACGCCTATGTGGTTAGGGGGATTAGTTCCCTAACCGTTCGATAGTTTTGTGCATTTTGCCGATTTGTGCATGGTTCTAGGTTTTAGCATGAAAAGGAGCGTAGAGGCTAGGTTGGACGCACAGAGGTGCATTTTGGCGAACCAGAGACACCAAGCTTGAAGGAGGAAGATGGCAGGAGGCCTAACTTCTTCATTTTTTTGGCCAAATGATGTGCCGAAAAAGCCCAGCTAGTGATTTTTGGACGTTCTGAATCCATTGGCATTGGTTTCAAAGGAATTTGAAGACTTATTTTGTAGGTTTTTCACCATTGAAGTTTCAAAGAGCTCTAGGGAGCTTAGGGCCCCCATTGATGGAGGTCATGCTCAGATGAGCCCAAGTTTGTTTTCTGTGACTGAATAGTCATTTTTGGCTAATTGTTATGCTCTGAGAACATTGGGATAGGTTTCAAAGGAATTTGAGGACTTTTATAGGTGTTTTTTCCACAAGGAAGCTCAGGGAAGCTCAAGGCCACCTTTAGAAGAGGTCATGCCCGAATGAGCCATGATCCATTTTCAGAGTTCTATTAGTCATTTTGGGGGTTTTTATGTATTTTGAGCCCAATGGTACAGTCATTAAATCCATTGGAGTTGAGCAGCAGCTTGTAAAAGAATATTTGACAAACTAATCCCAGAGAGCCTAGTCCATTGATGGAGGCTCAAGGGGATGTAGCCCAGTTGGGGGTGAACTCCTTTATAATCTTGTTATTGTTGTGAGTTTGCTGGTTTATTTGCTGCAAGTTATGTTTATTGTGTATTTGTTTAAAACACATATTTAACTTTTGAAAGACCTCACACATAAACATTTAAAGAAGCATGAACTTGACACATAAAACCTCTTGCACAACTAAGACATTGAGCAAGGTCCTGAAAACTTTATTTTAATGGAGTAGAGGGTGCTTGCATAGAAAAACAAGTTATCCCCCTATTTTTAGATCATGTCAGTTGGCGTAATCATGAAGACATAATCATCGAAATTTGATCGATTTGGTGAGGTAGGATGTTATTATTACATCTTATTGGGATATTGATGCTCTGTTGTCCTTTTAAACCACCATTTTTCATTTCATATGAAGGCTCAGCATAACACAGAATGTTAGGAGTTTGATTCTTGGCTAGCTGTATTGATTAGTCACATGGCTTATCATTACTTCAAGTCCCAAGGGGATAGGTTCATAATTACTCCAGTTAATCACCATTTCAAATCCATTCATATACAAATCAAATCTGAAACTATGTGTATTAGCTATAATCCCATGTTTTCATTAAACAAATCATATGCTAAAATCAATTGTCGTTTTTGCCAAGTGAAGCTCAAGTTCTGTTGCTGGTCATCAAACCATCTGTCATCCAATTTGAAGAAAAGCCCGAGTCATTAGGTAGTCTTTAGAATCTCTCATTGTTTCAGTTCAATTATATCTCCTACCTGAATTTGAAATTCTCGGTTAATATCCAGCCTTTACTGTTGATTAAAATATGTTGAATATTGAGTTTATACAAATCAAACTTTGAGTCACCCTGTTCTGTGTCTTTTACCTTGACATACACTCTTAGTTCATCCTAAACTTTAGGTGTTTGTCCCCCTAGCTCACAGATTTTTGCTAAATTGTAGGGACAGTTCAACCAACTCATCAAATGCCGAAAGCTAGACCAACTCTCAGGTCTGAACTAGATGGAACTTGGTACTTGGAGGCACACCCTGAAGTGGCTGAATTCTTCAAGCTAGTTGGTGTTTTCTCCTACTGTAAAAATCTTGAAAACTTCCATCAGCAGCTCTTAGAAGCATTTTCCTTATCATATGATGGAAGGAGGTTTGTAATAGGCAAGGAAGAGTTTATAGTAGACGAGGCATCCATTGCAGAGATCACCGGTTTACCTAGGACGGGTGAGTGCTGGTTCAAGACTACTCTACCAGCAGACATTGAATTCAAATCCTATCTGCAACCTCAACATAAAACTCTCATCTGGAAGAAGGACATCCCAATGTCATTTCTGGAGACAAAATGGCAGGCTCTATTGAAGGCCATTTTTGCATACATTACCTGTGAAGGCAGGTACAATAGGGTAATGTTCTATCACTTCAAAATGTTGAACCACTTCACTGGTAGGTCACCCATTAACTTACCTTTCTACCTTCACAAAGCACTCACTAAGATGGCCCAAAAGGTTAAAGTAAAGCCCACCAAGGTGGCTAGCAGGGTGTCACACCAGGGGTTAATTACACTCATAGTTAAGGAATCCTTGAGAAAGAAAGAAGTTGACTGGAATCATTTCCTATTCTGGAATGAGTTTCGAACTGATCTTCAACAGGATAAAAGGGAAAAAATTCTGCTACAAAGAAGTCCCTCACCCCTTAGAGCAGTCAAAGAAAGAGGAGGGCTATTTCACCTCCAAAGGAGCCAACAGAGTCATCTTCTTCCAAACAAAAGAGAGCTAAAAGAAAAATAAACTTTGGCAAAGAAGGTGAGCAAACAGAGGGTTTTGCTGAGGGAGATACCCCTTGAACCTACCATATAGTGACTTAGAGCCAGAGCAGGAGTTAGCAGAGATACAGGGTGACAAACAGGCTGAGAAAGTTGCTGAAGATTATCCCAACTTGCCCTCACCAACTCCTCCAGATGAACACAGTTAACCATTAGAAAAAGCTTCTTCAAGCAAACCTAAAACATCCAGGACTCAGAAAATCAATAAAATTCTAAAACAGATCTATGAGATGGAAGTTTTAGAAAGGGTGTTGATAAGCATGATAAAATAAAGGACAGGAACAGGGTGCTGATAAGAGAGAATATGAAGCTGTACAGGTAGCTTGGACTTTTGAGGCGAAAGTTAAAAGAATTCCAACCTCTAGCTCAGGATGATACATGTTTGGAAACCCTAGCCGAGTTAGCTACAACAATGGTAAACATACCATAGTCTTCAACACAACAAACTAAAGTTTCCAGATCTGTACGAAGAAGAGAAGCATCATCAAAAAGACCTTGAACACTCATCGAAGCAGCAAGGTATTTCAATTTTGCAATTTTGAAAATTTTGGTGAAAGCTAAAACTTTCGGTGGCTTAGGCGAACAAGACGATTGTTCATTAACCACCGAAAGCAGAGATTTTGGTAGTTAATACACCCATAATTCCTCTGGGTTAACCACTGAAACCTGTCACTGGCCAGAGAAAGCTAAATTTTGCACAGATCAAGGTTTTACTAATCCGAATCATTTGAAAACACTTGTAATGGATAGATGTTGAATTATAGAGTTAGATTCAAGATCCATTTTGGGGGTATAAGGATTAGAAAAGGTATCCAAGTTCGTTTTGGCACCTATTTTAGTGGCAACAAATTGGGGTTTGTTCACAACGCAGCAAATTCGAATTTCATTTTCCACAAAGAGTCATCAAACAGCCTTGGAAGGCTTATCTGCACTGCACACAGATTCTAGTAGATCGGAAGACCATGAAATGTGGAATTGACCTCATTTTGAGGATCATTCCTTATCTTTTGAAATTTAGTTTTGACTTTCTATCTTTAGCATATCTGATCCATTCTTTTAGGATCTGAAAACTGTATTGTAAAGCTATAAAGATGAAGACAGAAGATGAAATAAAGGTTCGATTTTGAGTTCTATATTCTACTTTTTTTCTATGAAAGACATTTTCTTTAATATATCAAGCCTGCAAGCTTCTTTCATTTGTTATTGTCAGACCCTCCTTCATCTTTGTCTGTGCATATGAGTTGAATTCCTTCTTTTGTCTCTGTTTAATGGTCCTATGGTAACTGTCATCTTACTTTTGACTGTTAAGCAAGAATCATAAGAATATTTGGCTAGTTTGTTGACCCATCATATATATGGTTTATGTATGTTTTGGTTAACCGATTGGTTTTCTTATCCATCTATTATACAAACCGATCTGATAAATAGCTCTTGAAGGCCTTGTGTTGCATGAATATAGTTAGACTATCTTGAAGATAGAATCCAGAGATTAAGACATTCATCTTGATCCAAACCCACACCTATTATTGAGAAAATAGTTTCCAAAAAGATTAAGTTACCAGACATCTCTGACTTATAGCCTAGGAGAGTTTCCTGGAGTGATAACATGTACCATTACCTTTAAGAGGGAGTCAGGTAAACCATTTCAATTGAAATATGTTATGCATGTTCCAGGTCTGAAGAAAAACTTGGTCTCAGTCGCAATGTTGGAGGACAGAGGCTATGATGTTGTTTTCAGCAATGGAAAAGCCTTCTGGTGACATAAAACAATGGGTCAAGTCAAGAAGATAGGGATTTGAGTTAAGAATCTCTACAAGATGGGGGTAGATGGTTGTGCTGCCATGATGGGAAAGGAAGAAAAAGAGGTGAGCCGGGATGAGGGAGAATTATGGCATAGGCGATTAGGCCATCTTCATCATGGAGCCTTGAAAATCATGCAGAAAATATCTACTGGAATTCCAATGGGGAAACTTGCTCAGTTAGATTAGTGCAAGGGTTGCACTATGGGGAAGCATGTAAAGTCCACCTTTCATGAAAAGGAGAACCATGCTTCAGTGATCCCGAAGAGCATTCAAACAGACATGTGTGGAACATTCTCGGTTGCTTCAAAAACAAAACATAAGTATTATGTTATTTTTGTTGATGACTTTTCTCGTAAATGCTGGATCGACTTCATGCAGAAGAAGGATCAAACATTCTCAAAGTTCTGAGTTTAAAGAATTGGTGGAGAAAGAGTCGGGGAAGCAAGTGAAGGCTCCAAGGAGCGATAATGGTGGAGAATACATGTCTAATGAATTCAAAGACTTTTGTAGCAAAGAAGGAACTCGAAGAGAACTCATAGAGCCTCATAACCCACAACAAAATGGGGTCATGGAGAGGAAGAACAAAATGATCGTGGGTGTAGCACGAGTGATGTTTCATGATCAGGGCCTACCAAAGCATTTGTGGGTGGAAGCATGAAATACTGCGTTTTATGTGAAAAATTGTTGTCCTCATAGAGTACTTGGCATGAGTACACTTGAAGAAGCTTTTGCTAGTAAGAAACTTGATGTTTCTCATTTTAAGATTTTTGGCTCATCTGTTTATGTTCATGTGACCAAGAACGCTAGGAATAAGTTGGAGCCAACTGCTGAAGTTGGGATATTTGTGGGGTACACAAAAACACCCCATAATTATCATGTGTATTTTCCTAATAGTAAGATGACTTTTATGCGATGGGATATAAAATTCGATGAGGGGAAAGCCATGCGGTTGTCACTTGAGAGGGAGCTAGAATTGCATGCAGAGGAGGAACTGCTGGTTCCCAAAGATGAGTCTCAAGATGTGGATCAGCCACATGAGGAGGTTCATGGAGTGGAGGAAGCCACTCATGCAGAGCCATCCATCAGAAATGGTAGAAAGGGCACCACAAAAGCTGATAGATTGAGACTAGATGTTGCATAGAATGTAGGAGCCCCTACTTCACAGCGCAGACATAGACAGTCTCATGATCGATTTATTGGATACATGGCTCTCATGAGAAAATTTATTGTGACTAAACCATCTTCCTTTCAGGAAGAAGTGTAGGATCCCACTTGGGTTGATGCAATGGTGGAGGAGTATGACTCCATTGTCAAAAACAATGCATGGGAAATTGTCCCAAGATCAGTTGACAAATCAGTGGTAGGTTCGATATGGATCTATGAGGGTAATATTTTAATCATTTTTATTTATGTTGATGATTTAATACTGACTGGTGATGAGAAAATGATACACTCATGCAAGGAGGACCTTGCAAAGGAGTTCGAGATGAAGGATATGGGCCTCTTCATTATTTCCTTGGATTGGAAATATGGTAGCAATATGGTGAACTTTCTGTATCTCAAGGCAAGTATGCAAGGGAGATACTAGGTAAGTTTCACATGGAGGGATGAAAACCCATGGATAATCCTCTTCCAGGAAACTAAAATCTATATTAACAACTCAAAATAAGAAATCTATTATGGGGAAATCGATCTAAAACTCTATTACAACATGATGAAATCCATGAATAACTCATTAGTTGGTTCGCTAATGTATCTAGTGAACATGAGACTGAACATTTTCTATGCGGTTAACCAGCTGAGTCAAGCGATGGTTAAGCCTACCAAGTTCTTTTGGAAGGTGGGTAAGCATGTCTCAAGATACCTGAGGGGCACATCTGAGTATGGCTTGTGGTACAGACAAGCGGATGAGGTGAAGTTGCATGCCTTCATGGATGCAGATTGGGTGGGAAGCGCAACAGATAGAAAGAACACATCAGGGGGGATCTTTAGCATAAGATCTACAACTGTTTCTTGGTACAATAGGAAGCAAAGATTCGTGGCACTTAGTTCAGCGGAAGCATAATACATGGTAGCGAGTCAAGCTACATGTAAGGCTATCTGGATGAGAAATATCTTGGTTGGTTTGTTTGGTTCTCATTTAGATCTGATAGTGATTCATTGTGATAATCAGAGTTTCATTAAACTCTCGATTAATCCTGTGTTTCATGATAAATGTAAGAATATAGATATCCAATATCATCATATCAGATATTGTGTGCATCGAAAGACCATGTTTCTTCAGTATAGTCCTATGGAAGATCATGATGCAAACATTCTGACGAAGGCACTCACTAGGAGAAAATTCGAATACCATAGAGACAGGATCGGGGTGAAAGATAATCCCTTTCTTGTTGAGAGGAAGTGTTGAGATTCAACAAGAAGATCCTAGTAAAAATTATGCACCTACACTAGGATGGAGCCTCAGGCTATTTTTAGGTGGAAGTCTATTTTTAGATGNAATTCTATTTATAGATGTATGTCAACTATTATTATCCCTTAATAATAGTTGGACAATAAATATTAATCTATTCTCAATGAGCACTTGGAAATAGTTAACTGAAGTGGAAAATCAGTTAGCTATAGGAAATTTGAGTTCAAAGGTTGACTGGTGGGACATGCAAGTCGAATTAGTTGTAACTGAGTGATTCGAAGTTGTAACATAGTTATATGTGTAGTTATGTGAGTTGTAAAGTAGTTTAAATCAGTTAAGTGAGTTAAGCTCAGTTGTACTAGTTGTAACTGAAATTACACTAGTGAGAGATCAGTGAATTAATTATTAATTAATTCACAATCAATGGTATCACATGCAACTAAAGATTTACCACTGTTAACTACATGCATGTTAGATCCAATGGAGACCCAGTTGAGATAACAGGTGAAACAAACAGTTTGACTATCAATTGTGACATTAGTGAGTGCACTCATGCAACCACACACACATTGGATGTGACCATGAGGATTGCGTAACCTAGGAAAGAGGAATTCATTCATTGCAGGGATTTCCATTAGCAAGGATTGCGCAGAGGAGGCAGGCTGTTTGGAAGCAGTAAATTGGCACATGAATTTGTCAATTTTTGTATGATAGCGTGAGACGATTGTATATTGTACTGAGAGCTCTTAGATTAGAGTTTTGTATGATATTGTTTAATGATCCATGATATATACATAACAAATGATAGTGGATTTTTTAGCTTTATGCTTTCCCGGTAAAACATCTACGTTATGTGTGATTGATCGTTCTTCTTGATATTGGAATGGCGATCGTGTTTTAAATTCCACAAGAATATTTGTAGAAGCGATTATGTATTTAATAGTGGCATATAATTGTTAGACCAGGAGAATCCAGGCAATGCATAATTTGTATTAAAATTTCTACAGATCTAACGAAGTAGATCGTGACCATCGATTTGGGAAGAACATGTGTCACTAGTTTGTGAATTTTGAAGAAGAGATGAGGAGAAAGAGGAGCGTTGACTATCAATCATCTGAAGCAAAGTAAGGGACAAATCTCAACCATTGATCAAGAGAAGCACGTGGTACTTAATCTGAAGCTTCGGGTACATATTACTTTGGGGAAAAGGAGTGTTAAGACATTCAGAACTCCCAAAGGCCAGAGTCCGAAGCGGATCACAGCCGTTGGCTATGGGAGAGATGAGAATCGTAGATCTATCGAGGCGAGTTTGTGATTCGGGGTTTGGACGAAAAGGGTGGAGCTGTTGCTAAGAACGCCGAAACCCGAAGTTACGAAGTGCTCAGGAGGTTAAGCCCCAGGTCATAGCCTGAGGTCATATGTGGAAAGGGACCAGTGGAAGGAGCTAACGCCCGAAATCTCAAAACTTTAAAGCGCTAAGGCAAGGGGCCCGCGGGTACCATACGACCTGTGCCTAAGGTGATAAAAGGGCCTGTGTTTAATTCAGTTTGGGGCCAACAAAGCCTCGAGGAGCTAATCCAACCCAGGTAGTTGAATATCCTTGACTAGGAGGTCGCACAACCTCAAGGAGAGAAGGGGGGTCTGCATCAACTTCCAATTCTTAGTATAGTTATTTTATTGGATGCACCTCCTACTCTTCATGTAATTAAGTTTACTTATGCCATGTGTCCTCTATCATATTAATTTAGGCATCAACATTACTCATCTCCTTCATAATGAAATGTAAAATACATATCACTCTCTATATCGATAAAACAACATTATAACACATATATAATTAAAAACATATAAAATTGAAAAAATAAAACACATAATAAACCAAAACTATTCCTTACCATTTCATCACTTTCTTTATTTATATATTTATATATATATATATACCTTACCATTTCAAAACTTTTAAATACTATGAACATCTAGCAAGTTGTCTTGACAAAACTCCCCCTAGTATTTATGAAATAAAGTAAAATCTACAACATAATTAAAAAAAAAAAAAGTGATTGCTATTTTTACATGCTATGTGTACAATGAATAGTTTCAAGTTCTAATAAATTCTTAATATAATAATCTATTAAATTTAACTTTTCACTTTCTGTAATGCTTTGCCTTTGTTTGTATTTTGAGACATGTTAACATCATATATACTTTTAATTTCTTCTTACCCGTTTCTTCTATGTGTACTATGAATAATTTCAAGTTCTAATACATTTTTAATATAAAAATCTATTAAATTTAATTTTTCAATTTTCACTTTTTATAATGCTTTGTCTTTGTTTGTATTTTGATACATCTCAACATTATATATATTTTAGTTTCTTATTGTTTGTTAAAACTATATATATATATATATATATATATATATATATATATTTTTAATTTATATATTTATATTTCTATTTTTATTGTTTTTATTAATATATGGAAAAATTCATCTTGATAAAAAAAAATATAAATATTCTTTTTGATTTATATTTTTCCATTCTATTATTTCCATTAATAACATGGAAAGATTCATCTAATTGTGGATATTTTTTTTTTTCAAATATTTTTATTCTATGCGGATGATTAGATTAGTGAGTTGGCATCATATTTCTATTATAATTCTTTATTATTTTTTTACATGAGCTTTGAATGGATAATGGTATATTATTGAATTCTACTTGTTCAATTCCTCTTTATTTGATCTATTTCATTTTGTTGCATTGCATGCGAATATACATTATTTTGACTAAATAAATAATAATTTGATATAATATTTGTTCTTTTACATTTATTTTTTTTAATAATAATTGGTTAACTTGTTAATTTCTAGAAGTGTTTTTAGACACATAATTTTATTAATCAGAGATAAGATTATTAAATAGTAGATGAGAGGTAATGCATATATGTAATCTCTCAAGCCTTATCTCAATATGTCATGTGTTTTTGACCAACAACTCAAGGATAATCACTATCATAAGAATGTGATAAGGACAACTTATCTCCTAAGAAATACATAACTTCTAGAATACCTTTACTATTCTAGGAAAAACACTTATTTAAATAAACTTTAGGATTATTAGGCTAACATTCCCCCATTTAATCCTGAAGTTTATTTTTACAAATCCCAAGTTCATCTCTAAACTTGGTGAATTTTATTTTTCCTAATGGATTGGAGAAAATATATGAATTTTGATCTTCAGATGGACAATATTCTGGATTGATGATGTCATTGTTGATGAGTGTTTTGATGAAGTGATAATTGGTGTCGACATGCTTGGTCTTGTTATGAAATACTAGATTCTTGTCCATTTTTATTGTTGATTGACTATTAATCAATAGAGTAGTTGGTGTTTTTTGAATCTCACCAAGATCCTGCAAAATTTTACGTAGCTAAACAATTTCACATGTTGCTTCCCAAGTTGAAATGTATTTTGCATCTACTAAAGAATTTTCCACTGTAGCCTTCTTTTTACAATTCGAACAAACTACTATTGAACCCATATTCATTAAATAACCTGATGTTGATGTTCTGCCATCAATATTTCTAGAAAAATTTGCATCTGAATGTGCAATAAGTGTAAAGTTGTTGTTTTACTTATAGAGAAGCCAAAAATATTTTGTTCCTTGAATATACATGAAGATCCTTTTTGCTACATTCTAGTGACTTTTTCTAGGTTCCTGCATGAATCTGGAAAAAATATTGATTGCGTATAACAAATATGGACAAGTTTTTGTTAGATAAATGAGACTACTAATCAATTTTCTATAGATGGTACTACTCACTAATTCCCCCCCTTCAAATTTTGAATTTTTTAATTTTTTCTCCATAGGAGTAAGAGAGGGTTTACAATCCTCCATGCCAAATTTCTTCAACAAATTTGTAGCATACTTGGTTTGATTGGAAAGCCTAAGAAAGGTTTTTTTGGGACCTATAAGTGGTAACTTGTTTGAAATATTTGGGAAATAAGTGGCCCAGATCCATTGATTTCGAGTTTGAACCAGTTAAAGAAGGATACATTGTTGAGTTTGTAGTTGAATGCAATGACTCATTTAGTAGTGTTGAGAGAAATTTTGCATCCAACCATCAAAGAAGATTATAAGAAGAGATCCCACTTTGGATCAAGATGTTGTTCATGAAGAAGGGGATGATGTGCATGGATTCAAATAAGATGGCAGCATAAACCCTTCACGCAAATGGGGGGGTGGAAAGATGGGGGAAGATGAGATAAGGTAAACAGAGAATGGATCCATAAGAGACGAGAAGAAGAAGAGATGGATGATATGCATGAAGAGTCGAGCTGAGGAAGCGAGTCAAGAAAAAAATCAAAGAAGGGAGATCAAGGGGTTATGAAAAAGTAGCAAGAAAACTTAATATGAAGAGAGGATAAGCCACACTAGAAGAATGTATGGGAGAGATATTTACGCTAGAGAGAAACGTAGAATAAGAAAGGCCATCAAAGAGACATGGTGTAGAGAAAGAAGTAGCAAGAGAATATATCAGAGGAAGTAACAATAGAGTTGTAAGGAACAAGGTCAAATTCCCCTGGCTAATGAGAGATGTATTTGAATCAGAGGAATATGAGGTGTAGAGTAGTAGCATTGGTGATGCAGAAGAGAGTGGTGAAGTCACACTCCAAGAAAGTGAAGAGATATTGGATATTGGAAGGAGGCTCGTGTGGCTCAACATAAGAAACTATTTTGGATCCATTACCAAAGAAGATGAGATAGTATGGAGGAACCCCCTATTTGAACCACCCCCTTTATTCTTTTTTAACCAAGAAGAAATATCTGAAGAAGAAAGTGCAAGAGAGAAAGAAATAGAAGATACAAGTGGAGTAGAAACTAAAGTCAGGGAAACCTCACATGAAAGGTTATCATTACTAGAAGTAACCAGTAGCAATCAATCATGAAGATCAAGCTCCAACTCAAATATGGCCTATTAGGATTCAACCATAAGGCTTCCCGTGTTTCATGGGATGGGAAGAGATGATGCAGAACAACATTGGTTCACTTGTGAAGCAATCTGGTCTATGAAGCGAGTCATGGATGATGCGTCTAAGATTGCATAGTTAGAGACTACATTAAGAGATAGAGCTCTGACATGGTATATGAAGTATAAGGTGACTGTGCTAGTGGGGTCACTTTTGTAGATCCTTCTTAACGCTAGGGAGTTGATGACCCGAGGTTTTTACAGAGTTGACCAACAAAACCTCAAGGCATTGACATATCAATCCTTAGTCTAGGATTGATGAAGGTCTCACCTGAGGTGATTGGGAGGTCATGAGAATTATTTCTTCAGTATTTGGTCATTGACAGGGAGTTCATCCTCATCTCCCTGTAATATTTTGATCTTGAAAGTCCCAGGACCTATTTTCTAGTGGATCAAATAGGGTCCTAGACATAGTTTCTGGAATTTGGAGTGTTTTCCTTTAAGTTCATTAGCTTTGTCCCACTTGAGAACAAGGTCTTCTTCTTGAAAATATTTATTGCCTAAATTTTATTTAGTGAACCACTTTTTAACTATTTCTTGGTGTTGAGTCAAGTTCAACTTAGCTTTTTCCCTTTCTTCTTCAAGTTTTAGCAGCATGTTTAACCTTTCTTGCATTACCGGACATGCTTCATATTGGACGGATTGGGCCAATTGTAAAGAAGGTAGGAAAGTATGGGTTGGCACTGTGGCTTCTTGTTCGTAAACCAAGAAAAAGGGGGAGTTACCAATGGAAAACTTGGGAGTTAATCTATCATCCCAAAGAGAATTCTGAAGAGAAAGATGCCAATTTCTTTGATTATCATTGACAATCTTCTTAAGGATTTTAATGAGGTTCTTATTAGTGGACTCTGCTAGACCATTTCCTTGTGGATAGTAATTCATTGAGTACTTAACCTTGATATTTTTTTCGAGGGATAATTTAGTTAGATTAAGAGAATAAAAATACTTGGTATTATAAAAAACTAAAAAGTATGGAATTCCAAACTTGGTAATGATGTGTGATTCAAGGAACAAAATCACCTAATTTTCATTGATGGTTTTCAAAGGGATTGCTTTGCTCCATCTGGTGAAATAGTCTATAATCGTTAAGATGTATTTATGCAACTGCACTGAGTTTGGATTGATCTCCCAAATAACATCCAACCCCCACTGTTGGAAGGGGCGTTTGATGATGATAGGCTATAAGAGGAAAGAAACTTTATTTTCTCTTCCGGTTGAGGTTTGGCACTATTGGAATTTCCTTGCATATGCATGAGCATCTTTAAATAAGGAAGGCTAGTAGTATCCTTCCCTGACAATTTTGTGTGCAGTAGTATCCCCACCGTAATGTCCTCCTGCGGGTCCATGATGGAGCTCGAACATGACTTTATTAATATCCCTTTTATCTAGGCATCTAAGAAATATGCCATCATAATTTTTTCTGCATAAAATTCCCTGTATCAGCTGATATTGGGAAGACTTGAGCCTTAAATCCTTTTTCTTCTTGGAGTTCAAATAATGTGGAGTCGATCCATGAGTCATGTAATATTTCATTTCATATAACCATGGGTATGAATCGACTAGAATGTAGCATACTTCCTTTTCAAATAGCTCAGAATCTTGATAGAGAGCATCTTCATGAGACTCAACACAAGGGAATTTTGTAGCTAGTTTGCATAGCCCTTGTCCTTTATCAATCTTCATAGGTTTTATCTCTAGGCCATATTCTTGTAGAGTCATAATCCAATTTTCTCTCTCTTTCTTCCAAATCCTTTTGTACCAGGAGGTTCCTAACAACTAGGTAAGGAATAATAACTTTAGTTTTATATTTGAGTAAGAATGGCCAAAAGTGTTTGACAACTTTGAAAACTTCATATGTCTGTTTATCAACTTCACGATAATTCAACTCAACTTCTTATAGGCTTGAACTCATAAAATTCACATGAAGCTCGTCTCCTTCCGGGTTCTTCTATGTTAAGACCGCCACAAATGCAGTATGGGAGGAAAATGTGTAGAATATGAAATCTTGATCAGAATCTAGACTCAACAGTGACTACGCTTGAATAATATATTCTTTGATTTTTTCGAAAGCCTCCTTTTCTTTAGATCCCCATCTAAATTCAACATTTTTTTTTATCATATCTTGTAGGGGTTTTATTGTCTTGGAAAAACTAGGTATGAGCCATCTGACGAAATTTATTCTTCCGAGGAATGACTGCATAGATTTTTTTTTATGAGGGGGAGGTATCTTAGCGATCACTTTAGTCCTGTTAGGTTCAATCCACATACCATGTTTGGAGATGATGAAACCTAGGAGTTTTCCTTCATTCACGACGAAAATGGATTTCTTGGGGTTAAGAGATATGTTGTATCTCCTGCATCGATTAAATACCTCATTTAAGTGAGATACATGGTCCTATTTATTTTTCAATAATATGGTTACATCATCTATATACACTACCACACATTCTACCATGAGACATCTAGAGGAAATATCCATGGCTTGTTGAAAAGTGGCTCCAACGTTTATCAATTCAAAATGAATCTTCCTATAGGCATATGTTCCCCATTCGGTTATGAAAGCTATCTTAATATGGTCTTCATGAGCCACTAATACTTGGTTATAGATTGAGAATCCATCTAGCAGGGAGAGCGTTTCTGATCTGGACACACATTATAGAATTTGTTCCATGGGAGGCACAGGGTAGTTATCTTTTTCTGAGGCTCTGTTTACATTTATAAAATCAACGTAGAGCCTGATATCCCCATTATTTTTCCTTACTAGCACTAAGTTTGATATCCAATGTGTATGCCTTACTGGAGAAATGATTCTATCCACTAACAATTTATTTAGCTCTGCTTTGACTTGAGGTTCAAGACTGGGGTGCATCTTCCTCAACTTTTGTTGGAAAGTCTTGGTTTGAGCTTTCATGGGAATGGAATGTTGTATAATATTTGTATCATATGTTTTGATGTCTTCATACATCCATGGGAAGATGTCTTTATAGTTTTTGAATAACTTGATGTATGCCTTCCTTTCTTCAAGAGAGCAATTTTTTCCCAGGTTGACGTTCTGAGGAGAAATCTGTGATCCCAGGTTTATTTTTTCAAATTGCATGTATGAGCTATTGGTCTTGCAATTCGTGACCTTCTTGAATTTTTCATGAAGGTTGTATATTTTTTCTAGTCTAACCACACTCTTGGGAATATTTTTGGTCAAGCCTGTTGCATTTGTTGCTCCAACATTATTGTTATTATCAATATTTATCATCATGTTGTGTTGAGCTTCATCTATGATAGAATCCTTGAAGGTATCTTTGAGGTGTAGAAAATTGATGAGCTACTGGTGATCATCAAACACCCTCCAACTTATGATATTGTTGGAATTTATGACTCGTACAAAATTTCAATAGAGAAGGAGTCATGCATCAATTCATCTCAGGGTATTAATCTAGATGCCACATTTGCTAACAAGTCAACGTCAAAATTCAACGATCAGGGATCTGTGTTAATATTGAAAGCGGTGAAATATTTAATGAACTCCCAGAAAGCGGTGTTAAGACAATGAATGGTGTTTCGTACCTGTCTAACGATGATTTTAGAATCACCAAATACCTTGATTTTTCTTCTTTCAAGTCAACTTCCTTTCTAAGTCCCTGTACAAGGGCTTCCTATTCAACAATATTGTTGGTGCAAGGAATTTCCAATCTGCATGCAATTAACATTTTAGCACCTTTCTATTATTTTAGTATGCAACCCACTCCTACACCTTCCAAATATTTTGATCCACTGAATAATAAAATCCACATATCAAGATCACCTTTTTTTTTTTTTTTTCAAATGTTATTTTTGAATTTTTCAGTTTTTTTGGTAATTTTAAAGAGGTTAGTAGAGTCAGTGCATTTTACTAGCTTATGTCTATAGACTACGTTAGTTTGTACATAAGGGGGATTGTTAGTTTGATCAACTATATTTCATCCGGGTTCAATAATCTGGGTGCAATGAAGGATTTCATATTTTGAGCTAGTTCCATGAGTGTTGATGGTTTAGCTATGAAGTTCCCAAAAAACTTTTCAAATGAATAATTCCCAAGAATCGAATGATTGAACATCACCAGATCATTCAAATCATTTAAATCAGTAACAACATGTTTCATATACCTTTCTTTGTTGATCCTAATTTGGTTCATTTTACCTTTGAAAGGAAGCCATAAATGGGACCAGTTGATAGCAAAGTAGCCATTTAACATGGTTGACCAATATCGGATCAAGAGCATTCAATAGTTATCTGAAATGCCCACTACTATTATATCTATGGTTTGATGAATTTTTTGGTTAGAAAACATCTTGATCAAAACCTTTTTCAATTCTCCAATCACCTTAACTTTAGCTCTGTCTAACTGGATGAACTAAATGTTAGATGGTTCGGGTTTGATGTTAATATTCTCACATAATTTAAGGGGCATGAAATTAGATGAAGCTCATGAGTCCACCATTCAATTATGAACATTCCTATTGAAGACGTCAAGAGTGATGAGAAAAGGAGGGGTGTTGGACCTGGATCTTTGACCCGTTAAGGATGCATTAGTCGCGACCTGAATTTTAGATGGGGTATTGTTGTCATGTGAAGTTACCTTGGTTATTCCCATTTTTATTTCAGATTTTGGTTCCTGAGAGCTAGGAGAAGTTTTACCTTGTAGCGTTCTGATGAAATTTTCTTGGATTTGTGGGATTTTCATGAGTTCAAACAAAGAAATGTAGGATTTTGTTTTCTTTAGATCTTCTAAAAATTCATATTCTATATTGGCCAAGGGTGTGGGCGAAATATTTGGTTTCTTTGTTTGATCTATTGTTGTGGGATTGGAAGAAGTATTCTTCGATGAATTAGGGGTAGTATTGGTCAAAATAGAAGATTGTTTGGGAGTAGTGGTAGTGGGAGAAGCAGGATTAGGGGTACTGGGGGTGTCATAGGGATTATTCATACTGGCACTCCTAGTGGTTACGACATTTTGTGAGATGCGTATTTCTTCAGATTCTTGTTCATCTTTTCCAAAAGATATGTCCCAAAATGAGTTTAACTATTGTTCAACTGGCTCGTCAGACTCTTATGGTTGTTCTTGTTGTTCATGACCTGCATCTCCCTCATTAGTGATTTCAGTCATATTCTCTGTTTCCCCGGTTTGAAGGGCCTGGGAAATATCCTCCATATTGATGTCTTCCATCTAAGAGGGGGTGGTTTTACTGGTTGGGGGAGTGTTACTATCCTTCTTGCGGGGGGACTTAAAAAACCT
>JASDQU010308049.1:0-11631 GCA_032191745.1 Picea mariana | reverse complement strand
ACATGAACTAACTCCAAGTTCCATAGAAATGCCATTCTTCCAGAAGCTCTATCCAGTTGTACAACCTCAACTTTAGAATGTCTCCAAAATTTTTGTGTTATTTGAATAATTTTTTCCTTGTTGATTTGGGTTTCCTACAACATCATTATAGTGGGATTTTCTTGGGTTATGTATTTCTTGAGGATCCTATGCTTAGAAGGCACATTCATGCCTCTTATATTCTAGGATATAATATTCACCTCAAAATTTTGGTTGGATGGAGAAGAAATTCTCTAGAATCCCCATGGTTTTCCATGAGTCCACCAACACGACTCATGTTTCTTCAAGCAATGGTTTTGAATATTTTCTACCTCATTTCGTCTCCTCTGGTCTTGTCTTCTTTTGTATTTCCATGGGTTTAGTTTTCACTCCCAATCCACTTGTTGAGGTATTATTTTGTGCTAGACTTCTTTCTTTTCCTTTAACTTTTGTTAGGTCTCTTTGAAGTTGTTTTATTTGGTTCTCGAAAATGTTCTTCATGTGTATTTCTCCATGTTTTTCTATTAAATTTGGCATATCAATGACTATATATTCAAGCTCCACTTCTATTGTTGTCCTTGTTATACATGTTGTCATTGATGTCAACAAATGATGTCATTATGATGTGATGATGAGTGGTTATGAAAAACATGAAAAGAAACACTATTAGGATCGAATTCCCAACAAATCAATGATCTCGATCACCTAAAGCTTAAGAGAGGCAGTGTATTAAATTTCACGATATCAATGTAATGAAAAAACACTACCGGGATCGAATTCCCAACAGATCAATGATCTTGATCTGTTAGATTCCAAGCACACAAACCAAAAATATCAGAAGGGAAAGTGCATTATAGGGATGATGAGTTGTTATGAACAACATGTAGAGGAATCTACCAAAAATATCAAAAGGGAAAGAACATTGCATAAATGTGATCATGATTGAAATCCCCACAGTAAAACTACAAAAGAATCGAGGGAGAATCCTGTCCACTGATGTAGATTTCGGGAAAAACCAGGACTGTCAGATGAAGTCAAGTTACTTGAGGTGTAATCAGGGAATCTCACTTCGGGAGAATTGAGAATTAGGAATGAATAAACCAAAGTCCTAAAGGATGAAATGAATCTAGAACGTTGATCTAGAACTAATCACAGTCGTTGGATCAAGGATTCACAAGATCAATAAATATATGAAATACTGACAATCGTTGGATCGTGTTAAGCCTTTTGCGTCAAAGATGGATCGTTATATGAAGTCAACTTGATCGATATTTATTTAGGGAATCTCACTTCGGGAGAATTGAGAATTGGGAACAAATAACCCAAAGTCCTGAAGGCCGAAATGAATCTAGACCATTGCTCTACAACTGATCACAGTCGTTGGATCAAGGATTCACGAGATCCCTAATAGCTGAAATCTCGACAATCATTGGATCGTGTTAAGCCTTTCATGTCAAAGATGGATCGTTATATGAAGTCAACTTGCTCGAGGTTTATTCAAAGAATCTCACTTCAGAATAATTGAGAATTGGGAACGAATAACCCAAAGTCCTGAAGGCCGAAATAAATCTGTATCATTGATCTAAGAGCTGATCACAGTCGTTGGATCAAGGATTCATATCAAACTATGACTAGGAGGAGGAAATGTTCCACGTCAGGAAGGACATGTGGCACAATCAAATGGTAACATGTGTCAAGGTCCAGTTGGCATTTTAGGTACACGAAAGTCTCAAATCTAAGTGACACGTGGTAGCCACTTGAGTAGTGCCAAGTCATCAGTGACATCAACAAGTTACGTCACTCAAGGAGTTTTTCTTTCGGGGAAAAAAATAAATTAGCTAAAGCGTCAAAGTCCAAAGTCAATGCTAATCATTGATCTAAGATCCCCCATATTCTCACATGACCATTAGATCAAAGCGTAGTTAAAAAATGATGTAATCTATCCTAGGTTAACCACTCTAGCATTGACCAAATCTGGTGAAAATTGGAACAACAATTACTCGGACCTCTGAACCCTCGAAGTCCCGAAGCTCTGAAGTAAGATCTGACCGTCTGTTGAGAAGGAAGATTCACAATCAAGATCATTGATAGAACACATTCCTGGAATGGTTAAGCCCATGGTCTTAGCTCCTGGACATGTGGAGGTTATCAAGCAAAAAGTGCTAATAAGCACTTCGACGAAATGTACTCCTGAAGGTTGAAATATTGCAAAGGCCCGAAGTCCCGAAGTCCCAAAGTAAACAATGGTCATCCATCTCAACCTTTGATTAAGTCATATCCGTTGGATTAATAAGTGGAAGGATAGTGTAAGGGTCAAATATAGACCGTTTATTTGGTTCTAGGAATCATGCCAACCATCGGATGAACCCTTGTTAGAGGTAACCACTTTAGAGAGTTGAAACTATGGAAGGTTGGATGAGAGAGAAAACACTCAAAGGCTGAAGTATCGGAGGACTAGGTTCCAACCCCCGGTCATGGGTTACAAACACATAATCCATGAGGCACTGGGTACATCTCTTAATTAATAAGACCGTGGTTTTGTGCATATGGTCACATGTAAATGGTTTGAAGGAATCACCTCTGCAGGATTTGATTTCTGCAATATTTGCAGAGACATGGAATCGAGTTAAAGAAATTGATCCATACCTATGATTGATTTATGAAAATCACTCTCACTGAATTAAAATCCTTCACAATAATGTTTGAATAATAATAGGAATTATTGTTAATTTAAAATTAATAGGTACGATGGTCCAAACAAAGAGAAACAATGCTTCATAGCTCACATTAGTTGAGTATATAAATGAGAAAGAATGGTGTGAAGAAAGTGTCTATGTAGTCCATATCAAAAGATCAACATAGAATAAGAGTCCAAGAAGAAGAACTAATGATTGTTATGAAGTGAGGGTGGAAGGGAGGAGCACAGAAGGATTCATATCCTTTATTAAGTAAAGATAAGGGAGTNAGAAACAAGAGAGTTGGTGCTTCTTAGGGTTGGTGCCCTAAAAACAAGGGAGTTGGTGCTTCCTAGGGTTTTTTCCCTAAAAAAAGTGAGTTGGTGCTTCCTAGGGTTGGTGCCCTAAACACAAGGGAGTTGGTTATTCCTAGGGTTGGTTCCCTGAAGAAGGGGATTTGTGTTTCCCAGAGTTGGTGCTCGAAAAAGGATTGGTGTCCTTCACTATTCTTCATAAAATCCTTGTAATTCCTATTAATTATATTTATATAATTGATTTTACAAACAATTTTATTGTTGATCTATTGTGGTAATTAAAAAAATATAAAAGTAACTGCTAATTGTTGAAAAATGGTAACCCCCCCTCTTAGTATTCCAACAATTGGTATCAGAGAAGGTGATTTTAGCATAGTCTAACAACTGGAAGGTAGCTCCTGAAGATGGATCAACAAGAAGTAATTTCTAGCAACAAAGCACCATTGTTCAATGGAGGCGGCTATGCTTTATGGAAAATAAGAATGAAAAACTTCCTGTTGGCTCTTGGTTTTGATATCTGGAAATATGTTGTAGATGGTTACACTGCACCAACTACTCCACCCAAATATGCTATAGGAAAGAAAATCTGCAATGACAACTCAAGAGAAATCAATGAAATTCTAGGAGGGTTGACAAATTCTATATGCGTGAAGGTTATGCATTGTAATTCAGCCAAAAAAATCTGGGACAAATTGGAGGTTGTATATGAATGAGATAACAAAGTCAGAGAAGCAAAACTACAAACCTATAGAACTTTGTTTGAAAATATGAAAACAAAAGAAGAAGAGAACATTGATGAATACCTTCATAGGGTAGATGAAGTGGTTATTTCAATCAGAACAACAAGAGAAGAAATTACAGATAAACCCATTGTGAAAAATATACTAACGTTATTACCTATGAGATATGATGCCAAGATTTCTACAATTAAAGATAGGCCTAATCTTGACACACTCACAGTTGATCAACTTCATGGAATTTTTATATCATATGAAATGAGAACAAGGAATGATAAACCAAAAAAATATGAAACAACCTTTAAAGAATCTAAATAAAAAAAGAAACAAGAACATATGTCTCATGAAGATCAGTCATACATATCCGGTGTAGAAGAGGCCAACTTTATAAAGAAACTCCAGAAATGATCTGGAAAATATAAAGGAAAGTTACCCTTAATATGTTTCAACTGTGGAAAAGTTGGACACTTTTCCAATAAATGTCCCCATCCTAAGCAGGAGGAAAGTGATGATGAAAGAACCTTAAAAAATCAGAAGAAAATCAACACCAATAATAAAAATAAGTTCTACAAGAAAAATAAAACGTTATTTATCCAAGAAGACAATAGTTCATCAGAAGAAAATGAAGAAGACGAACCAGAGCTTCTATTTATGGGAATAAAAAATCAAGATGATAAACATTCAGAAGATGAAGAATAAATCCTTAGTGTAATTGAAGAACTAGGGAAAAAAAAATAGGGTACTAAGGGGAGATCTTCTAGAGATTAAAGAAGCTATTAAATCAAGAGAGAGGGAAGTTTCCAAAACCATAAAAGAGTCAGAACATACCATCAATGATTTGAAGTCCCAGCTATGGAAAGCTAATAAAATTGAAGAAGTCATTTTACAATGATTTAATGATAAAAGACAAGTATGTGAGAAACTAGAAGCTAAGATTTAGCTGCTAAAAAGTGAAATTGAGAAAAAAAAGAAAGGATCAAAATATGGAATAGTTCAAATATATTGGATGAAATTATCAGTAGTCATAGGTCACCAAACAATAAGACTGGTTTGGGATATACCCAAGAATCAACTTCTACATCACAAGGATCTATCAAAAGACCAATCTGTTACGTAGATGCTCTAAAGGGCTCCTCAAGAAGAGAAGATAATAAAGCAAAGATGATACCATTGAAAACTGTTCCACATAAACAAAAATCAGCATTCCCTACTAAAGTAAAAAATGACAGGAAGAATACAATCACCAAAAAGAATCCCCCTAATAAATATCTATTTATTGAATATTGTTACTCTTGCAATAATTTTGGTCATAAGGTGGTACACTGCAAAGCTCATGGAAAATACAATAACAAAAATGTTCAAAGATATAAGAACAATAGGTACAATATAGAGAAGAGAAACTACAACTCATTTGCTCCTTTGCAAAACTTAAATACTGAATGTCATAAATGCAACAACTATGGTCATAAAACTAGAGAATGTAGATTACCAATGCAATCCTTAAAGATAGGAAACCCTAACAAACAAAATAAGAAGATATGGAAAAGAAAATCTGAAGTGCCAAGCAAGAAAGATGATGAATATATTGCTCTTGAAATTGATGAAGTTAATAATAGGATATTGGTGGGTAAAACTTCTAATAAGGAATATAATAATCAGAGCTATGCATATAAATTAGTTCAATATCAAGACAAGAAAACTCCTAAAGAAAAATTTGACACAATTCCAGAACTTGATAATGTCATACAAGTAGATTATCCATTAGCTAACAAATGTAAAATGAAAAAGGAAAATGCTCAAAAAAAGGATAAAGAAGCTTCTGGTGCACAAAATAGTGACACTGATGATGAATCTTTAATAGTAGAACAAACAAAAGAATTGAGTGATGATGATATTAGAAATTTTCCAATGATCTTTTAAAAGATCCATTGAAACTCCTTCTCAAAAATTAGAAACAAAGAAGGGAAGGAGAAATTAGGGAAGATTGTTCCTGTTGATAATCCTATGAGCTTCGAGGCACACAAAAATGAATAGATAACTAGGATCATCGAAAGCATCATGGTTTGATGGTATAACTCTATGCAGGTTCTGGAATGGTTTGTTGCATGTCTTCATCTATCCAAGAACAATGCAGGTTATGTATTCTCTCAAGTAAAGTAATGTGATATGATGATGCATTGGTCCCAAAATGGTTATAAGTGGACAAACCCTAAATGGAAGTTAGTATGTTGTATATAGTGGTATACATGGCATATTGTAGAGATGATAGGGGGATATACCTTGTCAAGAAGAACTACCCTTTTAGAAACAAACGGGGAGAACAATTAGAGGAAGAGAGAGAAGATTGATAGTGGGAGTCATTCCGTTATGGCAGGCAGAGCATGATTGCAGGGGGAGTTACCCGAGTTTAAATTTTGGTCAGCAACATACAAACAAACAGAGATTAATCATAGGGGGAGAAACCCTTTTCCATTGATGTCAAAGGGGAGAGTAACTTCAAAGGAGAGAAGCACCATCACATGGGGAGTGTGTGTATGAAGTTAGTGTGTTGGACTCAATGACAAAGGGGGAGATTGTTGGAAATATTGTCATTGATGTCAACAACTGATGTCATTATGATGTGATGATGAGTGGTTATGAACAAAATGCAACAGAAACACTATTTGGATCAAATTCCCAACAAATCAATGATCTCGATCACCTAAATCTCAGGAGAGGCAGCGTTTTAAATTTCACGAGATCAACACAATGCAGAAATGCTATCAGGATCGAATTTCCAACAGATCAATGATCTTGATCAGTTAAAATCCAAGTACAAAAACCAAAAATATCAGAAGGGAAAGTGCATTGCAGGGATGATGAGTTGTTATGAACAACATGTAGATGAATCTACCAAAAATCTCAGAGGGAAATAGCATTGCAAAAACATGATCAAGATTGAAATCCCCATAGTAAAACTACAAAAGAATTGAGGGAGAATCCTGTCCACTGAAGTAGATTTCGAGACAAACCAGGACCGTCAGATGAATTCAAGTTACTCGAGGTTTAATCAGGGAATCTCACTATGGGAGAATTGAGAATTGGGAATGAATAACCCAAAGTCTCGAAGGCCAAAATGAATCTAGACCATTGATCTAGAACTAATCACAGTCAATGGATCAAGGATTCATGAGATCCCTAAATAGCCAAAATCCTGATAACCATTGGATCGTGCTAATCCTTTCACGTCAAAGATGGATCGTTAGATGAAGTCAACTTGCTAGAGATTTATTCGGGGAATCTTACTTCGAGAGAATTGAGAATTGGGAACGAATAACCCAAAGTCCCGAAGGCCAAAATAAATCTAGACCATTGATCTAGAACTGATCACAATCGTTGGATCAAGGATTCACGAGATCCCTAATAGCCAAAATCCTGACAACCATTGGATCGTGTTAATCCTTTCACGACAAAGATGGATCGTTAGATGAATTCAACTTGATCAAGGTTTATTCGGGGAATCTCACTTCTGGAGAATTCAGAATTGGGAATGAATAACCCAAAGTCCCGAAGGCTGAAACAAATATGGACTGTTGATCTAAGAGTTGATCACAGTCGTTGGATCAAGGATTCATATCAACCTACAACTAGGAGGAGGACGTGTGCCACGTCAGGAGATCCATGTCAGCAAGGACACGTGGCACAATCAAATGGTGACAAGTGTCAAGGTCCAATTGGAATTTTAGGTACACAAAATTCTCAAATCTAAGTGACACGTGGAAGCCACTTGGCCAATGCCAAGTCAGTAGTGACATCAACAAGTTACGTCACTCTGGGAGTTTTTCTTTCAGGGGAAACCAACAATTACCCGAAGTGTTGAAGGCCAAAGTCAATGCTAATCGTTGATCTAAGATCCCCTGGATTCTCACATAACCATTAGATCAAAACGTAGTGGAAAAATGGCGTAATCTCTCCTAGGTTGACCACTTCAGCGCTGACCAACTCCAGTGGAAATTGGAACAACAATTACTCAGACCTTCGAACCCTCGAAGTCTCGAAGCTATGAAGTATGATTTGACCATATGCTGAGAAGGAAGATTCACAATCGAGATCACTCACAGAAAAAATGCTTGGAATGGTTGGAAGCCACTTGGCCAATGCCAAGTCAGTAGTGACATCAACAAGTTACGTCACTCTGGGAGTTTTTCTTTCAGGGGNTGGTTTGATTGATTGATGTCAAGTGATTGATTGATTGATTGATGTCAAGTGATTAATTGATGATTTCTGAACAATGTCTTGATGTAATATGTATTGTCCTTGATAAGAATGGATAGATGAATATGAATCAATGAGTTGTCATTGATATTATGCATAGATGAAGATGGATCAATGAGTTGTCATTGATACATGATGAAGATGGATCGATGTGGTTTCCTTGATATATGATGCATAGTTTGATTGATGTAAATATGACTCATTATTGTCTTATCATGGTTGATAAGGAGTAAAAATGGATGAAATACAAAGTGGTCCCTTATGGTGAAAACCCTCACGGGAAGACACTTTATAGTTGAGTTATCCTAGAAGTATGGTTGGAGAACCCATGCTTGATAGTGGAATAATTAGATGAACATTAGTGAAACTATCCTATATGGATAGTGCTTGTCATTCCATTTCCGATGGTATGTGTAATCTCACATAACTCCTCATGGTTTGAGAGTTATGGCCTTACGAAGTTGGAGGACCCTCATATGAAGGCTTGAAGCCCCAAAAGGTCAAAAAAGTCAAAGTGCTTGAAAAGAAGAAATCATTATTTAAATGATAAAGTAAAGTGAAAAAATCAAGAATGATTATTTAAATAATAAAGTGAAGTGACAAAATCAAAGAATATTATTTAAATGATAAAGTGAGGTGACAAAGTTAAGGAGGAATATTTAAATGATAAAGTAATGAAGAAATTTCTAATTATGGAAAGTGGTTAACCCTAAAATGAGGAAAATAGGTTAAGTGACCTAGAAATGGGTTAAGTGACCTAGAAGATGAAGAGTATAAATAAGAGGCAAGGGTCTCTTGTGAATAGCACATTTTTGGGAGCATCTCTTGTGTATCTTTTGTATCTTGTGTGAATCTCTTGTGTATCTCTTGAGCATGTATTGAAGATCTATTCTGAGAGAGAAATAGTATGGAGGATCTCATGGACGCATCAAAGTTTCGGCAAGTCTAAGGTCTTGACGACGAAAGTTTCAAAACTTCAGAAACCCTACTTTCTGAGGTGTATGTGGGCTGAAAGTGTATTAGGGTGTGTACATACTAAGTTATATGTGAGTTGTCAGTGTATTAGGGTGCGTATGTACGCAGGCTGGCAGTGTATTAGGGTGTGCACATGTTGGCAAAGACATGGAAACTTGAGAAGATGAAGATGCATAGGTTCCAGATCTTGATATCAAGCTCCTAGGAAGGTCTACAGTGCTCATATACATCAGATCTATCCATTAGTTCAAAAGGTATGGTTACATGGTTGTCTTGATGGATAGTCTTGCTTATTGTTTGGTGAATATTAAGGCATTCTTGGTATGGTTGTTATGATGTGGTTTGAGTTGGTTAATGGCGTGAGAAACACTGTTATGATTCAACACTAATATGATGGCTATAGTATACTGGTTGTTTACACATGTTTGAGTAGCATTCATATTATATGGTTGAGAAGCATGAGTAGGATATTGGAGAGATTGGATGTGTTGTGACTGGTTGTGGGTCAAATTGGACAGTGAGAGACAGAAGAGAATGTGATTGCAGGTTGAATAGGATCTGAGTATGTGATGAAAATGATAAACCCTAATAGCTTAGAAGGTATAGGCAGGTCATAGTATAGACTGGTCGCGTACATATGCGGGATGTACTGCTGGGATGACACATACATACAGATGTTGCGTTTGTTGGATCATGTTGTCATTGATGCCAATGGTTTGATTATTTGGGAGATTGTTGGATCATACGTCATTGATGCAAATGGTTTGGTTTGATTGATGTCAAGTAACTGATTGATTGATGATTGATGAAAAATGTATATGCATTGATGAGAATGATAGATGTCCAAGTGGAAACCAATTGATAAAGATGGACCATTGATATGATGTCGTTGATGAGAATGATAGATGTCCAAGTGGAAACCAATTGATAAAGATGGATCATTGATATTATGCCCTTGATGAGAATGATATATGTCCAAGTGGAAACCAATTGATAAATATGGATCATTTATATGATGCATTGATGAAGATGTATCANATCTTATCATGGTTGATAAGGTGCACAAATGGATGAACTCCAAAGTGGTCCCCTTATGGTGAAAGCCCTCATGGGAAGATGCTTTATGGATTGCGTTATCCTAGAAGAATGGTTGGAGGACCCATGCTTTCATGTGGATTAATGAGATGAAGATCAATGAAGTTGTTGGTGAAACTATCCTAGGTGGATAGTGCTTGACATGCTATTTCCAGTGGTATGTGGAATGTCACATAACTCCTCACGGTTTGAGAGTTATGGCTCTATGAAGTTGAAGAACCCCCATATGATGGCTTGAAGCCCCAAAAGGTCAAAGAAGTCAAAGTGCTTGAAAATAAGAAATCATTATTTAAATGATAAAGTAAAGTGACAAAATCAAGAAAGAATTATTTAAATGATAAAATGAAGTGACAAAATCAAGAAGGAATATTTAAATGATAAAGTATTGGAGAACTTTCTATTCATGGAAAGTGGTTAACCCTAATATAAGGAAAATAGGTTAAGTGACCTAGAAATGGGTTAAGTGACATAAAAATGGGTTAAGTGGCCTAGAAGATGAAAGTATAAATAAGAAGCTAGGATCTCTTGTAAACATGTACATTTTGATGAGAATCCTTTTTGTGGATAAATGGAGAGCTTCTTGTGAGAGCATCTTATTGATGTGGATCTATTGAGAATGATTGAAGATCTATTCTGAGTAAGAGAGTGAGAGGAGGATCTCATGGACACATCAAAGTTTTGGCAATGTCAGAGATCTTGACGGCAAGATTCTCGGATTCACAGAAAACCCTATTTTTTGATGCCCACGCGGGCAGTCTGTGTATAAGGTGCATGTACACGCAGACTGGTTGTGTATAGGGTGAGTGTACAAGTGGGATGACTATGTACAGGGAGCGTGGAGTCGATAAAATCATGGAGATTTGTGTTTGAGCTGGTGGCAAGCTCTTGGATGATGAGGCAGGTTCCAGATCTTCATTCTATGGCCTCAGATCTATCACTGAGACACTGGAATGTTTACATTATTGTCTTGATGGATACTATTGTTTGATGTGTTGTGAATTCTTAGGGAATTCTTGGTGTGGCTTCTATGATGTGGTTCAGTTTGGTTGATTTGGTTGATGGAGTGAGCAATACTCTTATGATTTAGTAGTGACATGATTGCTATGGTATACTAGTTGTTTATACATGATTGAGATAGCATTCATATTGATTTGTTGTGGAGCATGAGCAAGCTATTGGAGAACTTGGATGTGTTGTGAATGGCTGTGGGTTAGTTTGGAAAGTGGAAGATAGAAGAGAAAGTGATTGTAGGTTGCAGAGGATCTGAGCATGTTGCTCAGAAGCATACGCTTGTTGCATTATACACTGGCCACATTCACATGCGGTCTGTAGTGAGCCAGGGCACGTGCACACGCGGGCTGCACTACTGACAGGTCACGTACCTATTGACAGATTGATATCTGTTAAGGATTGTTGCCTCATCTCAGTTGATGATGAGGGTGTAAGCTGAGTCTTGCATTATAGAGCAGGTGCTCTTACAGAGTTGTACTCTATTCAGTTGTTGCTGATAAATCCCAAAGATTGTAGTTCGTAATAAAAAGAAAATTGTACATACATCTTGTG
>JASDQU010308048.1:122335-143662 GCA_032191745.1 Picea mariana | reverse complement strand
AATATGGAAAATAGGTTAAGTGACCTAGAAATGGGTTAAGCGACCTAAAAATGGGATATGTAACCTAGAGGATGAAAGTATAAATAAGATAGCAATGGTATTTTGCAAACATCCTTTTGGTGTGGATCAATGGAGAGATTCTATTGATGGAGAGCTTCTTGTGAGAGTATCTTTGGTGTGGATATCTTGAGCATGATTGAAGATCTATTTTGAGAAAGAGAGCGTAAGGAGGATTTCATGGATGCATCAAAGTCTCAGCAATATCGGAGATGTTGAAGACAAAAGTCTTGGAGCTTCATAAACCCTAGCTTCTGAGGTGTACGTGGGCTGTAATGGGCCAGGGCAAGTACATACATGGGTTGTATGAGGACAAGGTGCGTACAGTGGATAAATTCATGGAGATTTGTGTTTGAGCTAATAACTGAATGTTGAATACTGAAGCAGGTTATAGATCTGTATTCTATGGGTTCATGTCTGTCACTGAGACATTGGTATGGTTACATTATTGTCTTGATGGATAATATTGCTTGTTGTGTTGTGAATGCCTAGGGAATTCTTGGTATGGCTACTATGATGTGATTTATGTTGGTTGATGGAGTGAGCAATAATCTTGTGATTCAATGGTGATATGATTGCTATGGTATACTAGTTACTTATGCATGTTTGAGTTAGCATTCATATTGGTTGGTTGTGGAGCATGAGCAAGATATTGGATAGTTTGGATGTGTTGTGATTGGATGGTGGTTAGTTTGGACAGTGAGAGACAGAAGAGAATGAAAAATTGGTTGCAGAGGATCTAAGTTGATCTTGAAGTATAAACCCTAATAGCTCAGAAGGTATATGCAGGTTGTTGTATACACTAGCCATGTACATACACATGCTATAGTGAGCCAGGGCACGTACACATGTGGGCTGCACTACTGACAGGTCACATACATGTTGCAGATTGATATCTGTTGAGGTTTGTTGCCTCATTTCAGTTGGTGCTGAGTGTGTAAGATGAGTCTTGCATGATAGAGCTAGTGCTCTTGTAGAGTTGTACTCTATTCAGTTGTTGCTGAAAAACCCCAAGGATTATAGTCCGTAATAAAAATAAAATTGTACATACATATTGTGTTCTTTGTGCTCCTTGTGGTGATGAATTGTTGATGATATATTGCTGATATATGTTGTTGATATGTGTTCACATATAACTAGTTATAAATGACAGCAATGAGTAATGAGTAAATGTTGAATGCTAACTAATGAGTTTTGTGTAAGAGAGAAGTTTTGGGAAAAAGAGCCCCACACTCATTCACCCCCCCTCTAAGTGTGGTAGGTGTTTCCAACAATTGGTATCAGAGCGGGCCTTCACTACAATCCTTAACAAGATTGAATAATATCCATAGACACACAAATGGATGATTAAGTTCCAATCCTTGACGAGGAAAACTATTCTACTTGGAGAATAGAAATGAGAGTACATTTGAAGGAAATGGGAGCGACTATTTGGAAGGCAGCCATTGGTGGATTAGTTCCTTTGAAGAACAAGTCAAAGTTTGCAGCTCAAAGGGAAGGAAATAAGAATGATGCATTGGCTCTCAAGACCATTCTTAGTGGACTCTCAAGCCCTATAAAAGAGAGCATGGGACAATGCACTTCCGCCAAGGAACCATGGCTAAAGCTAGAGGAGACATATCAAAGCAAGAAGGAGAAGGAATATATTGAAGACCACTCCATCAAGATCATCAAAGGTAAAGAATCTCCAAAAATCCTTGAATGAATTATTTCTAAATGTGATCTTGAAAACATTTCAAGTGAAGATAAAGAATCAAGTGATGATAGCACAAAGGAAGATCTTGAAGACATTTCAAATGAAGGCAAATAATTATGTGTTGATGTTGGCAGAAAGGAAGATATTTCAAATGAAGGTAAAGAACCATAAAAAACTCTTGATTGAAATATTTCAAAAGATGATGACGTTGAATTATTTTCTACAAGTGAAGAAGAAGATCTAGAAATAGTTTGTGTAAAATTTGATGGTAGTTATCCAATGAAAAGAATAGAAGAAAATCTATTAGAACTTCAAAAGGAAATTGAAGAAGGTTTATATAGATATAAAAGTGATCATTTTTATACACACTATAACTATCTTTCGAATAACACTAAGAAGATTCTTAGAAGGATTCAAAGGTACATCTCCATGTTAAAGGGAATACTCAAAGAACAAGAAGAGAGCAATAAAACTCAATTAGAAGAAAAGGAAGAAGAGATCACAAGACTAAAGAATGGAAAAGAAGATATGATTGTAGATGAGGAGATTAGCAAAATTTTTGAAATCATTGTCCATCTCAAGACCCAAATTGAAGAATCCAAAAGGATAGAAGAACTATTGAAGAATCAAATAAATGAAAAGGAAGAGTCATGTTGCAAGTTAGAAGCTGAAATTGTTGACCTTAGAAGGAAGGTAGAGAAGTCAAACAAATTCTTGAATAGCTCAAGAATCTTGGATGAGATATTGGAAATTCAAAGATCACCATGTGATAAATTAGGTCTTGGATACAAAAAAGGAGCCACACATGCTGGAGCAAGAACCTCAAAGAATCCTGAGGTAAGTCCATCAAAAAATGAAGACAATGTTGCAAAACAACCACCTACACAAGGCAAAGAAAATTTCAAAAGAACAAATCAAGGAAGAAATGAAGAAGCTATTCTTGGGACACCAAAGAAAAGGTATGAAAGTATTTTTCATGGGCATTGTTATTCATGTAATGGATATGGTCACAAATCTTTTGAATGTAGATCTTATGAAAAGAGATATAATGGAAGATTTTATAACACCATGAGGTGTTGGAGATGTGATCAAGTAGGACGCATTACTGTTCACTGTAACACCACTAGATGTTACAGTTGTAGTGGATTTGGCCACAAATCCCAGGAGTGCTAGAATACAAGAAGAAATTCCATGATGAGGACTTCATATAGCACAGTTAGAAGAAGGAATGAAGTAAGGAAGGGAGACATCTTTGAAAATATGGATGCTCAAAGCTCAAGTTCTGAGGAGTAGGGACATCTACAGAAGTGGGTAAAGAAGACATAGCAACCATAACATAATGGAAGACTTAAAGGAAGCCCTAGTGAGTCATCTACTAAAGCATACATGGGTGATGGTGGTATTAGTTGCGTACATATGCGGGCTGAACTTGTATAGGTCGCATACATACGTGAGCTATCTGTGAAACATGCCGCGTATATGTGGTGAAGCCTTGTGAAAAAGGTAATGCAGATGGGTTGTAGTTTGAAGTGATAGTATAACTCTGTGATGCAGGGTCTGACATTGTTTATTGCAAGTTCTGACATTGTTTACTACAAGTTTTCATGGTTCTATGTTAGATCATGTAAGGTGATGATATAAAATAAATCTTGGGTGCATGGCACTAACCCATGAGTATGGATTGATGTTGATCTGTTGGGGTACATGACTGGTACATATTCAAGTTTCATTAATATATCTTATGATGTATTATTGGAAGCATATGTTGGATATCATGGTGCATGCATTTTGCATATGGTTGGACTACATATTGAGACAGGAAGTTTGTGAGTTGAGTTGATAATCATGTTGTACATCATTGGGAATTCATAGCTTATTGATGCATGGTTGATACACTTTCTTGGTGAAAGTAATGATGCATGATGGTACACTCATAGATGGTATTTGTTTGGCATATTGATAGATGCACATGGTTGGCATAATGCACATGGTTAGCATATTGGTAGATGCACATATTGGCATGTTGATAGAGGTACATTCCATGGATGATATATTTTGGTACATTTCATGATGTTGATGTACATGGATGTTGTGCATGATGAGCACACATTTTGGTACAAGATGTACTTGGTTGATATTTTGCTCATGATTCTCTATTTCATTATTGACATATCTTTTTCTTCATGATGCTTGGTATGGCATGCGTTTGATGCATGAACAGGTCCAAGGATTGTCATATGGTATCATATTGTTCATCTTGCAGAGAATATGGGGGGAGACATACCCTTAGGGGGAGTCATTCTTCTTCCCATGATTCTAGGAGGAGATATTTATCATATGCATACCTAGAAAATAACCCTATAATTGAAGAAAGAAGCATAATTGCAGGGGGAGCGATGGTCACAGGGGGAGAAACCCCAAGGATAACTCAAGCAAGGGGAGTATCCCCAAGAGGAGAATGGCCCTTTTCCATTGATTTCAAAGGGGGAGAGTTAATCACATTGATGTGATTGATGTTTATTGATGGGGAGAGATAGTCACATTGACTATTGATGTAGAGCATGACTTATCTACATTATTGACATCAATAATTGGTAATTGGTGTTGACATCAATGTTGGTATTGTCATCAATGCCAAAGGGGGATATTGTTGGATCATGTTGTCATTGATGCCAATTGTTGATTGATGTCAAGTGATTGATTGATGTCAATGGATTAATTGATGATTGTTGTACACTATAGATGTATTGTCCTTGATGAGAATGATAGATGTCAAAGTGGAAACCAATAGATGAATATGGATCATTGATATAATGCATAGATGAAGATGGATCAATGAGTTTTCATTGATATGATGAAGATGGATCAATGAGTTGTCATTGATACTTGATGCATAGTTGATTCATATGATGTAGTGGTGGATTGATGTATAAATGACTCATTATTGTATTATCATGATTGACAAGGTGCACAAATGGATGAACTCCAAAATGTTCCCCTTATGGTGAAATCCTTCACGGGAAGACACTTTGTGGATTGAGTTATCCTAGAAGAATGGTTGTAGGACCCATGCTTGTATGTGGAATACTGAGATGAATATCAATGAAGTTGTTGGTGAAACTATCCTAGATGGATAATGATTTTCATGCCATTTCCGGTGGTATGTGGAATGTCACATAACTCCTCACAGTTTGAGAGTTATGGCCTTACGAAGTTGGAGGAACCCCATATGAAGGCTTGAAGCCCCCAAGGTCAAAGAAGTCAAAGTGACCTAAAAGAAGAAATCATTATTTAAATGATAAAGTAAAGTGACAAACTCAAGGTGGATTATTTAAATAATAAAGAGAAGTGACAAAATCAAGAAGGAATATTTAAATGATAAAGTATTGGAGAACTTTCTATTTATGGAAAGTGGTTAACTCTAAAATATGAAAAATAGGTTAAGTGACCTAGAAATGGGTTAAGTGACCTAAAAATGGAATAAGTAACCTAGAGGATGAAAGTATAAATAAGATAGCAATGGTCTCTTGCAATCATCCTTTTGGTGTGGATCAATGGAGAGCTTCTAGTGAGAATATCTTTTGGAGTATTGATGGAGAGCTTCTTGTGAGAGTATCTTAGGTGTGGATCTCTTGATCATGATTGAAGATCTATTCTAAGAAAGAGAGCATGAGGAGGATTTCATGGACACATCAAAGTCTCACCAATATCAGAGATCTTGATGGAAAAAGTCTCAGAGCTTCAGAAACCCTAGCTTCTAATGTGTACGTGGGTTGTAATGGGCCAGGGCGCGTACATATGCGGGTTGTATGAGGACAGGGCACATAGAGTGGATAAATTCATGGAGATTTATGTTTAAGTTGATGTCTGGTTGTTGAAGACTGAAGAAGGTTCCAGATATGTATTCTATGGGTTCATATCTGTCACTAAGACACTGGTATGGTTACATTATTGTCTTGATGGATAGTATTGCTTGTTGTGTTGTGAATGCCTAGGGCATTCTTGGTATGGCTACTATAATGTGATTTATGCTTGTTGATGGAGTGAGAAATACTCTTTTGATTCAATGGTGATATGATTGCTATGGTATACTAGTTACTTATGCATGTTTGAGTTAGCAATCATATTGGTTGGTTGTGGAGCATGAGAAAGATATTGGATAGCTTGGATGTGTTGTGACTGGCTGGTGGTCAGTTTGGACAATGAGAGATAGAAGAGATTGAAAAATTGGTTGTAGAGGATCTAAGTTGATCTTGAAGGATAAACCCTAATAGATGAGAAGGTATACATAGGTTGTTGTATACACTATCCATGTACATACGCGGGTTGTAGTGAGCCAGGGCGTGTACACATGCGGGCTGCACTACTGACAGGTTGCGTACATGTTGCAAATTGATATCTGTTGAGGATTGTTTTCTCATCTCAGTTGGTTTTGAGTGTGTAATATGAGTCTTGCATGATAGATATGGTGCTCTTGTAGAGTTGTAATCTATTCAGTTGTTGCTGAAAAACCCCAAGGATTGTAGTCCGTAATAAAAAGAAAACTGTACATACATCTTGTGTTCTTTGTGCTCCTTGTGGTAATGACTTGTTGATGATATATTGCTGATATGTGTTCACATCTAACTGGTTATAAATGACAACAATGAGTAATGAGTAAATGTTGAATGCTAACTAATGAGTTTTGTGTAAGAGAGAAGTTTTGGGAAAAAGAGCCCCACACTCATTCACCCCCCCCTCTAAGTGTGGTAGGTGTGTGCAACACAAACTTGAGAAATATTTTTAGAGATAATATCAACAATCAATTCAGCCTAAACAAATGTTCTTTGTCTCTGTCCTTGGTTGCTACAACTAACCCCTAACGCAACTGGTGCATCTGTTGCATGATATCTTCATTGGTTTTCTCTATAGAGATAATCCTATACTCGATATGATCAGTCGATGCTCATAGAATATTCAATAGCTGCAATATGGACCAAGCCAGAATCTCTCCACTAGTGATAGATGCGTCCACAAGCAATATCGATACAAGTGGTTGACAACTAGAAATTGAACTTTCATAAAAACTTGGGGTTCCTGTGCCATCAGTACTAGTAGATGTAGCTTGGAAGCTACGTGTGAGCCTTTATTTTATAGTTTGGGGTAAAAAACTAACCACTTCTACGCATTCTAGACACAAATCCAGTATTGCGCAACACTGCTAAGGGTATTGAATTAACGACACAACCTACTCCCGAATAGAACGTGTGCTATGTGCTAAAGTGGCGTCTTCTTGAACATACATAGGTCATGTGGAGGATCTTGACCCGTATAATCTTGCACCTCTGTTGATTTTTCTATCTCTCGATTGATACTAGTGTCATGAGGGGTATTAAGTGGGACACTGACCTACGAAACCTGGGAAAAATGGAAATGAATATTGGAAATTCTTCCTCCAACTGTGGTGAATGGGTCAATAGATTATTTTTTAGTTGTTTTAGTATGAGTATGAGCATGGGATGAGGAAGTGCTAGGTGAGATTTAGGTGGTGTAGGTAGTCCATTGATGACCGAGTTCTTCAATGATAGGGTAACTCTGTATTTTAACCATGGGATCATCATGGATGGTGATAATGGGAACAAATGATGGTATAGGGAAGGTAGTGTGTGTTTGTGGTGATAATGAAGCAAGAGGGATTTCATCAGTGATAATAGGGGGTGTGGTGGACAAAGATGGAGACCCAGTGCGTGGTTTCTTTGTAAAAACAACCTCAAAAACTTCACATAACTCCTTACTTGAGAACATAGCAATATCTGAAATTTATGGAAATGGTGGCAGCATGAATGACTTTGGAAGGGCCTCCTCTTCCTCTTCCTCCTATGAGTTTGAGGGCATACACTGTCTCTTCATTATTTTCTTCTTAGGACCTAAAACATCTTTCTGTGCTGGAGCCTCCCATTGCAAAATTGCAGGAATATGATATGATATGCCCGATTTATTATTATCCCTCTGTACTCAATTCCATGAACAAACCTCCTTGTCCAGAGTTTCCTCATCAAGATAAAAAGGAAATGGAGTAGTGTGAAATAGTTTTGTATCTGCACCTAGGTGCCTCACAAAAGTATAGTCTCTGTTCATGCCAAACTATGGTTGAACCATATCTTACTGGTATGTTGATTTAGAAAATCCTCTAGAATGCTCATTTGTTGGGTTATGTTGATGAGATTGTTATACCACTGCAAGAAGGAGGTATTATTGAATGTTGTATTGGGGCTATCACTTCTAGCCTGCCAGGGGTTGAACATCTTGGTAATTCAATGATCAGGAGTGTATGACAATTCACAACCATATGGAAGCCTCCAATTCCACAATGTAAATGAAACCAACAAGTAACCATATATGAAATAACCACCACATTCATGCATGTCAATGCAGGCTTGCATCATCTTAGTCAGTAAATGCTTGCAATAATTTAATGACACTCCCCATTTACAAAACTCAGTGACGGAGATAGCATCTAGAGTGCATTTACCCTTGGAGTATTTTTTCATGAATTTAATCACAATGATATAGTAGGGAAAATAGACTTGCTTATCATTAATGGACTTGATAAGCACTCTGCAACCTCCACATATTGTACCAAAAATATTGTATAGGTTGAGCTCTCCTTTCTTTCAATCGTGCAACTTGAGCCTTGGAATCCTTTTGATACATATTATCCCTCCATTGAAAGCCTTGTAAACTAATGAGTATCGTCGACATAGATAGGATATGATTTTTCCAACCACAAAGCACCATTGTGCACTCAACTGATAAGAACTTACTGTACCTCGCAACTTCCCCTGTATTTACGAAAATTGGAAGGTCACGCAAATTCACTAGAGTGGACTCCTTAAGTGGTAGATATGGAAGTTTCCACTACCATTCTAACTCTCAAGATGGAAGGGCCATATAATCCATATAAGTGTCAATTTTCGTTTGGCAAAAAAAGTCCCCATCTAAAAAATCAATATTTAGTAGCTTCATATATTCCACCTTTCCCTATAAATCACCCAATATATCCACTCTCAAATCATGGATATCTGGTTGAATTGAAATCTTTAGAATCGCCCCTCAAGCTATAATACAACCCATGCTTGCAGACCTATGCTGATACACAAAGAAAACTGGGGGACAAGGATGAAGATGAAAACTCACATGATGCTCACTTGACTCTAGAGTGAAGAATTCAAAGATTCAATCAAAAAACAATGACTTGAACAGGAAGAAACCACTAGTTTATAGAAAACCATGAGGAAGGTGGCATAGGACGAGCGTTAAAATGTCATTAAGGAGGAAACTCCATAATGAAATCGACATTAAAAATAGACATGATGGGACGACGTGAAGAAATCAAATCAATGATTTGGGCATTAAAGTGAACAAAGTTAAGCACATACTTGAAAGACCATGTTACCTGGGAAAATAACTACTTGGACTATGAACAAGTAGAAAAGTATGGGTGAAATTTTGGACACAAATGAGTGTTGCTGACATAGACAAGATGGCGATGGAAAGGTACCAACTACATTTAATGAGCACTATGATAGGGGCATGACAATGAATCGAACATAGGAAGTTACAATATTCATAAATATATGACATAGACTCCCCCCAACCACAATGATGTGACCCAAAATAGACAAAATGAATATGAAAACTAGACTCTAGGGGTGAGTGACAGTTCAACACGTACCTTCTTTATTGGAAAAAGGGAAAATGAAAAAAATAAACATAAACCTACATACTTTATCTACCCCCTATTACAAGAGTGCAAAGAAAATTTCTTCAATGAGGAGAGAGGTAGGGATTTAGACATGCACCATTCACCCATCCTAGATGAATAACACCATCGAGTTGCGATAGCTTAACAACTCCTGACTCTTGAATTTATGAAACTATAAAAGGTCCAAGCCAATGCATTTGTAACTTCCTTGGATGCTTTTGAAACTTACTATCATAGAGAAATACCCAATCTCCTTGTGCAAAAGTCTTGGTCATGATGTGGCTGTCATGCCAAGCCTTTTGTCTATCCTTGTACATAGTTTGATGAAAATATTCTAGAAATATGGCTTCATCTAGGTCCAACCACTCCATAGCCTTCTCCTCAATAGATTCATCATATGTCATATGAGTCACATTCGTAATGTATAAACTCGGAGTGATGAACTCAGCCAGTACTACTACTTTTCTCCCATACACCAATTGAAAAGGAATATACTTGTGTAATTTATTAGTAGTGATTTTATATGCCCATAAGACATCATGAACTCTCTCATTCCAGTCATTCTGATTAGCGTGACATACTTTGGTCAATCCTTTCTCCAGAATTTTGTTGAATGCTTCCACTCTACCTTTGGCTTATGGATGATATGGGATACTTTTGTGATGTTGAGTCATAAATTCTCAAGTAAGGGTGGTGATTCTCTCATTGATGAAATGTGCACCTAGTCACTGGTCAAACTCCTAGGACAACCAAATTGAGTAATGCTATTATCAAAAATGAACTTGACTGTTGTATATGTAGAACAATCCCTAACATGTTTTGCTTCAGTGCAACAGGTGAGATAATTAGTTGCAGTGATTATATACCTTTCCTTTGAGTGAGTAGCTGGCAGGTTGATCGATCCTTTAAGTCAACTGCCCATTTTTCAAAAGATTGAAGTGCCCGAATTCAATGTAAGGGAAACTCATTCTTACGTGATTGCTTACCAACTATATGATAGAAGTCACATGTTATAGCATGCTATTTATCATATTTAAACACAGTATGCCACCATAATCCTACTTGAAGTATTTTCAGTGTGATCATCTTCCCTCCAACATGTCCTTCTGCAAATCCACTATGACATTCCCACAAGATATCAAGCCGCTCATGAAAAAGTATGCATATTCTAAGGATGCTATCCAATCCCAACTTATATAACTAGCATGCGATCAATTGATAGTTTGTTGCTTAGACCACTAGGTGCTTCTTCTGAGTTGCGAAATATCCATCAGGAACAATACTAGTAGTTAGAGACAATGAAATATCAAAAACATAATCTGGGATAACCTCAATCTTGAATAAGTCTGCATCTCGGAGCTAGTCATCTATAACTCCACCACTTTCTCCTGACTCCAACTGAGACAAGTGATCAGGACCAACATGCAATTTTCCTGGCTTGATGACAAATTCAAGGGAAAACTCTTGAAAAAGAAACAACCACCTACAAATCCTCCCTTCTAACACATGCTTATTGACCAAATACTTCAAAGTTTAATGATCATTGAAAAAATTGAAATGACCTGCTAACAAATAATTTCTAAATTTTTGTAAAGCATATGCCATGGTCAAACCTTCTTTTTTAGTGGTAGTATAGTTTCCCTCAACTTGTGAAATCTTTCTACTAGAAAAATAAATAGGGTGATCTAGATTTCCTTCACTAGGTTGCACAAGGACAACAACTAAAGAAATGCCAAATAAATCAATGTGAACATGGAATTCCACCTTCCAATAAGGATATAGAAAAATAGGAGCAATACTCAACTTTTCTTTGAGAATGTTGAAAGCTTGATCACACTCGGGGTTCCAACCAGGGATGATTTCAGGGGATAAATTTCTCTCATGGGCTAATTTTCCAAGGTTTTTCCCCAAAAAAGATTCTCTATTCTAAAAACGATTCACCCAAATTCTATAGGATAAAATTATTTTACCTAAAAAATCGCCAAAATTATATACAAACTATATAAAATCCTTAGAAATTTGAATATTTTTGCAAAAATATCGCCAAACATTTATAGTTGGCATATGAAGGATTAGTAAGATTCATCAAGGTTTCTACATTTTAAAATAAATTTCCATCCTTAAAATCATCCCTGGTTGCAACTGAAGACTTCATATTTCTTCAACAACTTCTCTAGTGGGGTAGTTATGCTTGCATAATTTTTGATAAACCTATGATAACACCTAGTATGACCCATAGTGGACCACAATTTCTTAGCATTTGTAGGAGGAGGTATATTAAGAATCACAACTTTTGCAGGATCGATCAAAACTCCTTCTTGACATACAATATGTCCCAACAAATTTCCAAAAGGCACGAAAAAAATACATTTCTTGAGATTGAGTGAGATTTGTAATTGCCTGCAACGGTAAAAAATTAATTGTAGTAAGCCTATGTGCTCCTTAAAAAATATATACACCATCCATTCACCCATATAAACTTCAAGAAACTTGTGAATAAAATCCCGAAAGGAAACAATCACAATCCTGGAAAAAACAACAGGAGCATTCTTTAGCCCAAAGGGCATAAAATTATAAGAAAAGGAGCCTCACTCAGTGGTAAAGGTGGTATTTTTCTTGTATTCTTCCACAATTATGACTTTATTATATCCTTAGAAACCATCAGTGAAGGGATATGCTTCATTTCCCTCCACCTGATCAAGTACTTCATCACTAAATGGAGTAGGAAAAGAATTGTGTACACAACCTGAGTTCAAACTTATGTAGTCTACACAAACTCTTATGTCATGAGTACCCTTCTTTATTTGTATAACAATAGGACTAATCCATTCAACCTCATCCACATGAAATATTAACCTAGCTACAAGCATCCTATCAATCTCCTTCTTGACCTTTTTTTTTACTTTAGGGTTCAGGCGGTATGGTATGTGTTTGACTGGATTAACATCATGTTTAAGTTCTATTTTCATTTATCCCAGGTCTCCTTTAATTCATTTTAATTCTGAGAAACATTTTGGAAACAAATCCTCATACTCTCGCAACAAAGCCTAGATCTCTGTCATGGTCTATTCATCCCAATAATCTCCTACATAAGCCAACTTGGGATTCTCTTCATTTCCAATATTTATTTTCCGCAACTTCAGGTGACGATTATATGAAATTCCGACATTACTAGATGGAGGATTTCTAACTTATCTTATTCCCACAGATTCCTTAAAGGTTAAATTTCTAAGCCCATCCAAGTATTCAAGATCTTCAGGGTCCTTTTCAACCTTGCTATAAGCTAGAGGTATTCTAGAGGGGGATGGATAAAAACTATATTGAAGTAGATATTGATGCTCAAAACATATTATAGGTGAATACCGGGGCTTTAATTAATTAGTGAAAAACATTTCCTTTATTTGTTGTAGTACTAGTTTAATTTCATAAGACTTACCAGAAAAGGAGAAATCATGGAAGAACTGATCTTGTAATATCTTCCAACATGTAGTTTTTCATTTGGCCTCTTCATGCATATGACAGGATTTTGGAACCGTTCCCAGAGAATGAAAGAACTGGTGTACCCAGAACTGAAATTGCAATTTGAAACTTTGCATACCTTAAGACAATGCTCAATGTGCTCAGTTGGATTAGATAATCCAACACATGTCTGTAAAGTTAATATTAGACTCTTCCTCTTACGATATTAACTAGAATGAGTAACTTGTGATGGAGTAAGGGAAAAATAATGCATGGCAAGATTAACCCCATCGTAAGAAGAAAGTGATTATTTGTGACTATCCCACAAGGAAACTATGTTAATATGAAGTCCCATCATAAGTTGGACATTCCCTGAGATCTGTCTTGATCCATCTGATTGAACGAGCAATAGCGCAACACCTGGAGAATTTTTAATACCTTCCTTGCTAGAAATTATCAAATTTTACTTCAGAATATTCATCCCCGGAATGAAAACTCCTCCAACTCACTGAGCCATTTGTAGTAGGGTTAATATAATCAAATCATTTCCCTATAATAATTGTATACAACTAATTGAGGACATCCCATTCCATGTTACCATATACATGCTCAGTCTATCATAGGCCTTGATAGGGATCTAATGGTTGGGTGACTTTCATTCCATTGGACTCAAAGGTCATGGTTTACTTTTTAAGATCAATAACAACATAGTTTTCGTAGGCCCAATCAATACCTAACAAAGATGGATATGGATCCTTTTCTCCCATAATTTCAATAAATTCAAAGTCAACCACTGTTTTCACACCAGCTAGATCCACTTCAACATTCTATAGACTCCCAACTGGAAAGATGAAATATTGATTTTCCATCTGCAACTAAATAGGGGAATAAAATAGCTTGGGTTTTCCCATTTCCTCCTAGGTTTTCTTTGGAAAAATATTAACATAAGAGCCTAGATCCAACATAACATCGTTAATTTCATAATCATCTATCTCAGCATTCAATATGAATTCCCTTCCTATCTACATCTCTCTTCTCTAGATTCTACTTGCATTTATCTTAGGGAAGTTAGCAACAATGAACTCTTTTGGATTTCCTTCAGCTCCCAAGGCCAATTTGATAGTGCTCAAAAACTTATCAGTGAGTTTCTCATCATCTAAAATTTCATAAAATAGTTGAAACCAATGATTGACAACTTTCTATGACTTGAACATTCCATTTGAGTAGATGATTCTTTGGTGATCCTTGGCTGATGAGGATTCAACTTGAAACTAGTTTCCGCAACTTCAGGCATTGAGGGACTAAGAATCTGTGTGGATATTTATACTACATCCTTGATGAATTCCTTCTTCTATAAAGGATCACACTTAGTGTTTTATGGCACAGCCTTCTAAATTTTGATTTGATGTGGAATTTCTGCATCAATACAAGTCTTTTCTCCTCCTCTAGTAATTATATTAATATTAGGCCCCGTTTCCTTCATCTACAACCCTAAGCTTAGAATTTATCAAATTTTCTCCTCTATTTTTGGACTAATCTTCCCACTTAACAATCAGATCAAGATAATATTTAGTAGCATGAGCGTTGTTCCTGCAATGTGCACAACATGGTCTTCTTGGTAGTGGACAATCTCTCACAAGGTGTCCATGTTCATCATAGTTGTATCACCAAACTGGTCCTCTTCCACCAGTCTATCCTCCTTGGTATCCACCTCCACCTCTTCAACCTCCTCCAAGTCCTTGAGGGCCTTCATTTACTTTGAAAACTGACTGATCCAATCTATCCACAAGTGCATCTAGGGCACAACATTGATTGGTATTATGATCTAGTGAACCATAGAACTCACAATACATTGTATTCGACACAAATGTATACTTCTACAGAATGGGGCATTATCATGGATAATTTGCATGACTTAAATATATCTCAAAATACTCATTGCTTTAACCCCCTTGATTATTCAGAAAGGCATGATATTGAACAGGTCCATGAAATGGTTTTATAGCAACAACTTATGCAACTCCTCCAGTTGGTCCTACTGGCGGAGGCACCATTAGAGTACTCAAGTGTACCACACCCCTAAATATTAGACATTTTTTCACCTTATGACCTTCAGTGTAACAACCGATACACCATACTTGGGGTTGAATTTCGTTTGGAAGGGTCAAATCTTGGAAATTCTCAGTTAATGCAGAGATCTGACCCTACAGTTATGAAATATTGACATATTTAGGGGGTCTCATAATTCTCAAACTTCCTAGATAAATTTCCATAACCCTAAATCTTCACGGATTGTTCCAATGCTTCTCCTAGAGAATTTATCCTTTGTTGGGTTAAAGCGATGCGAGTCAAAGGTAGAAACCCATAATAAACTACTCCCTTTGATGTTCTTCATGAATATGTTTTTCCAACATCCCTATTGCGTCTTTAAATATTTGAATATAATCCCATGAAGATTCCCCATATCTCTACTGATCCAGGTGGATATTGGTGGCCACCCACCTTTTCCAACTGGCTCAAAACAATTTTCTGACAATTTTGGTAATTTACTATTTTTAGCAGTGTTTCACTTCTGGAGCCATTTTGAGGCCTTAAACGCTGTTTTTTGGGAAAATGGGAGACATATGGGACTTCCTTCAATATATCCCCCAAAATTATTCTCCTTGACGATACCTTTCCAACGAGCTATCATACACCTAAAATGAATATCGTAAGCAAAAGTTACGACCCCGCGAAGTTGATGTACTAACTTACCCAAACGGGGCCCACATTACTTTTGCGCTTCATCTCCTAGGGTTAGGTTTTTGGATGTCTATGGTTTTTGGCATTCTTTTTTATTGTAAAAAAGGCCTTCAGAGCCTCATTGTAATCATATTCTTGTGAATGAGCGCAACCATCACATCTTTTCTTAGAGGTAAACCACCACCATTATAGCAAGCTTGTTTCCACAGTTTCAGCTTATTTCCTTATTGAATAGAAAAACAGTTTTATTGTATCTCTATTATTTTGTGTTAAGCACCTGTTAATACTCTGTAGTCATTTCTTTCTTCTCATAAAATCCAGATCAGTGGTATCAGAGGGGTCTACTCCTTGTCATCTTAATGCATGTCCCCAACAAGATCAGAGTGCAAAGAGTTGGGTCTCGAGCTTGTTTCTCTTAAGGACAAAATCTCTCACATGCCAAAGTGACCTATCATAGAAGGAGAAAAGAAATATGATGGGATAGGAGATCCTTTCAAACTATTGATTGAGGAAGCCCTCATGCAACAAAGGAACGAGATGAAGGGTAGTTTCGTGCAAATCCTTTGGCGGCTACCAACAGGCGACACATCTTCTTCGAGTGGAGGCACCGCCCCCTTCAAGGTACAAATAAAATTCGATATTCCTATATTTGAAGGTCAGATAGACGCAGATGTTGTAGAGAAATGGTTGAATCTACTAGAAGGGTACTTTTTTTTCCATAACTTTTCAAATAGAGAAAAGATTACTTTTGCGCTCCTCGAAGTTGTTCCCCATGTCAAAGATTGGTGGGAAACTTTCTGTGAGCAAAAGGAAAAAGAGGAATCTTCATTATTTATAGTCACAACCACCTGAGAATCCTTCAGGGATGCTATTAAGGAACAATACTACTCTATCGGGAGTTATGACAACTTGTATACTAGATGGACCACACTGCGGCAAGAAACAGACCAAGCAGTGCCAGATTTCACAAATATCTTCCACACCTTGCACACCAAGATGGGTATCAAAGATTTAGAGTGACATATAGTTCTCAAGTATATGGTGCTCTGCATAGATACATCCAGACCAAAATGGAATTTCTGGATATCTCATCCTTGGGTGCGGCCTATCGATATGTCGTCAAAATTGAGCAGAAGCTCAAACAAAAGATGCGGCAATTTGGGCCTGGGAACCCCTCACAACAAAATCCAGGAAAGGGAAGCCCCAACCCACAGAAAAAATGACAGAGAAAAGATGGACAGTATCAGGACAACCAGTCCAAGCCATAAGAAAATAATGACACCAGAAAGACAAAGAAAGATACTGGGAAGTGGTGCGACTTCCATAAGATCCCTTGGCATAACACTGCTGACTACCGCTCAAGGCAGTCGTTGGTGGCCAAAGTGAAATCCTATGAATCAAATGTGGGTTCTGAATCTAATCCATAACTAGAAAGGGGAAGATGGATCATTGATGCAGAACCCAGTGCCACCGTTTCTACCACCAAGCTCCAGCCTGGTGAACCAGACGAGCCAAAAGAAGGAGAGCACCTATTCCATTCATAGATGTGGGTAAAAGGCACCTCGCTGCACTTCATCTTTGATAGTGGTAGCCACAAGAACCTCATCTCAGTAGAGGTCGTCAAGTGACTGGACCTACCGACAATGCTGCACCCACAACTGTTCACCATTGGATGGCTCCTCCAAGAAAGCGATCTCCACATCAACCAACAGTGCCGATTGTTGTATGACATCAATCCCTTCAAAGACGAGGTATTGTGTGATATTTCTCCTCTCGAAGTTTGTGATTTTTGTTAGGATATTTAGACACTTAGAAGTTATTTAAGATCTACTTGGTCTAATATGTCATTAGGAAAAAGTGTGTTTCTTTAGTATGCATTAGTATGCATTTGTAGTTAGGAAATCCGATGGTCACGATATGTTCCCAACATAGAGTGATCTGACGGTTCATACTCTCCTCAATCCTAACATCCATTGATCCATGGCTTAGCACCTAATTGGTCCATGATCTCTATTTAAAGAGCATGGAGGGTCATTTTCAGATGATCGATTGTGAGAAAATCTATTGTAAAATCTCTCTGTAATCTTTTTCTTTTGCATTACTAAACTGCTCCAAGTGGCCGCGTTGGCGGGGGCCATGGATGCTTCCCCGTAGGGGGTTTACCACTTGAAAAAATCCGTGTGTTGATATTTGATATGGTTATGTGAGTGGTTACTAAAGTTTTTTTTACTTTGTTGAAATACCTGTGTTTTTGAACATGGTATCAGAGCCTGTTTGAAGACCCACTTCTGTTGTAGATCAAGATCGTGAAGCCAAGTTGCCTCATATCCAATTTATGTCATTTTTGTACATTTATGGGCTAATAGGACTGTTCCATTGCGTCCAGAGCACTTGTTTCATTCAGGAAAACTTTTCGTTTCACTCGAAAAGGTTTCCATTTGCCCAAGATACAACCATTACAGTGAGATCCGAAGGTATAAAGTTTGAATACACATTTTTAAAATTTTTTGCAGAGAAGTATTTTGGTTTTATTTCGGTTTTGTATTTTTTATTTTTTTTTCCCGGGTTTCTACTCTTTTAGATCTGCGTATGCTCTTTGCCCCACACCCTATGTGATCTTGGAAAATCAGAAACAGATAGGAAAATGTGCATCTTCCGGGTAATCTAACCAAGATCTAACCCTTGTTGTCATTGAGAAGCAATTTTTTTTTTCTTGTGTGAAAAAAGTTTTTTTTGAGCATGCTCTCCAAGGCCGTCTTCAACAACAACAACAAGAACAACCCCAATCCTCCTTATAAACATTACAATATGTTTTGCTAGACCATTTGATTAAGACTTTCCTTATTAAGTATGGGGTCTTGAGTTCAAGTCTCTCTTTTGTTACTTTTTTGAAAAAGTTCATGCTAAAATTGTAAAGTGTATTTCACTTCAAATATAAAAGTGAATCACTATAAGTAGCTTTAATATTTTATTTTAGAGTTATTTATTTTGCATGCAACTTTTCTTTTATAAAGTAACTTCATTGTAAAAGTGATCCTCAATTATCTTTATAAAAGTGGGTCACTTCATAAAGCAACTTACACTATCAGATGGTCAGTTGGTTACCATTTATGCCTTTTTTTAAAAAGGGCATAACTCTCACATCAGAAGTCCGTTTTCAGTGTCGTTTTTTTTAAAACTGCATAAATTTTCGAGATCTTTCCATCCAGATTATCAATTTTAGTTTTTAAAACCACATTATCTACATATTTAATATGGATTCTACAAGTAATGTCTTGCTTGCCAGCAACAACTACTTCCAATGGAAATCTCATATGGAAGATTTATTGAGAAGTAAAGGCCTATACCGAATTACCTTGGGAAAGGAAAAAGCATCCTCTGATGATTATAAGAAAGACAAATGGGATAATAAGAATGACAAAGCATGAAGACTAATCAGAATGTCCATCTCTCCTGATTTAAGGTACCACCTTCAAGAAATTGATGACCCCGAAGAAGCTTGGGACACGATTGAATCTGTGTTTGGTAAACTCAATATTATTCAAGCACAACAATTAGAAAATCAAATATTTACCTTGAGTCCAAGTGATTTTTCTTTCCTTGGAGACTATCTATCTAAGTTTAAAACACTCATAATTTTATGTGAATAATGTAAGATAAAAATGGAGGAAGAGCATTGCATCTATATTATTCTTTCTAAGCTAGGTAGTGCATATTCTATGTTTGTATCTATCTTTTATGCCATGAGAGAGGCTGTAGGGAAAGCGTATGAAAAATCTACTCTTGAGTCCTTTTGTGCTTCTTTGATTAGAGAGGAAGATAAGCTTATACAACTTGGAGTGATCAACACTGCAGGTACCTCTAACAAAGCCTTAGTTGCCCAACAGAAAGATAAACTCAAGTATCCCAAGAAGCAACATCCTCACTACAACAACAAGCAATTTAAAGGCCCCAAAACCCGCTCAGACAACTTCAGCTCCTAATGGTGACAAAGGAGCAAAATATAAAAATAAGAAGACTGAAAGACATTGCAACTTTTGTGATAAAGATGGTCATGATGAGTCCAAATGTTTCAAGAAGATGGCAGATTTAGAAGCAGCGATGAAGAAGCACAACATCAGTATTGATTCTACTTATTCTTCTTCTTCTCATGGACATGCACTTTCTGCTTCTGGTTTCTCCTTCAACACAATTTCTACTTCTTCTTATGATGAGTGGATTATTGATTCAGGAGCATATTATCACATGGCTAAGGATAAAGCCATATTTTCTTCTCTAAATGAATGTTAGACGAAGAAAATATTTGTTGGTGATGATACATCTCTTAGTGTTGTAGGATCTGGAACAATTCAAGTAGATAATGGTCATTTCAATGATGTATTATGTGTTCCAAGTCATTCTTGTAACCTTCTATCAGTATATCAAATCACTCATTCAGGTGAAGGTAAAACCATAGAGTTTTCACCTCACCAAGTTGTAATCAAGGATCTAAAAGATCCTAAGCATGTTCTTGCATCTGAAATTGCTGATGATATTACCAAGTTGTACAAGTTTGACAACTTTGGGTCATCAACTTTTTCATTAGCTTTTTTCGCTCATAGTGATGACTTGAGCAAACTTTGGCATGAGTGGTTTGGTCATCTAAACTATCTCTCATTGCAACAACTATGTAATCAACATATGGTGACTGGTCTTCCTCTTGTTTCATGTAGAGATGGTGTTTGTGCCGGTTGTGTTCTCGACAAACATCATCGGGACAATTTTGACAAATGTGCCTCTTGGCACGCCTTGGGCCCTTTACATCTTGTTCATAGTGATTTGTGTGGTCCATTTTCTTCTCCTTATTTTTCTGGGTGCAAGTATTTCTTAACTTTCATTGATGATTTTTCCATACGTACTTGGGTTTACTTCTTAAAACTTAAGAGCAAAGTTTTTGACCTACAAGGCCCTTGTAGAAAAGCAATCTGGACATCAAATTAAAAAGTTAAGAACAGATAATGGATGCGAATATGTGAACAATAACTTTACAAGTTACTACACTACACAGGGCATCGAAATGCAACAAATTGTTCCATATACACCACAACAAAATGGTGGTGCTGAGAGAAAGAACCACACATTAAAAGAAATGTCTAATTGTATGATCCAATCTAAGGGATTATGTCTAAAGTATTGGGTGGAAGCAATCAACTGTGCAAATTACATAGTCAATATCACTCCCACAAAGGCTCTTAAAAATATAACACTGGAAGAATCTTGGACTAAAATTAAACTAGATGTAAGTCACTTCCATGTATTTAGGAGTATAGCATGGGCTCACATTCCTGATGAGAAAATGAAAGCATTGCAGCCTAAAAGTGAGAAGTGTATATTTGTTGGTTATTCTGAAGATGTCAAAGGTTATAGAGTTATTCAACCACATTGTAATGAAATTATTATTAGAAGAGATGTTAAATTTGATGAAAATCTTTTGGCCTGCGAGCCTAATTTGACGGTTGTGCCTTCTTTGGCTAGCAAGCCATATTTGACGTTTGTGCCTTCTTATGTTCCTACTTTGGCTTCTCCTTTAGATGATGACAATGAGGATGAAAATCCACCTCTGACTGTTGATCTTCCTCTAGATGATTCC